>RPFO01000225.1:1554453-1629453 GCA_009746045.1 Mesostigma viride | reverse complement strand
GAATATTAGCAAGGAAGGTGGCCCAACCTTCAGACGCGCTTGATACTCAGCTATATGGAGTAGCGTCACTACCCTCCCCTTGGGGAGTGATTAGTTTTTCAACCTTGTCCCATTTAGGTAAAGCCGACCCTGGCATGATTGATAATTTGTATTAATGACGATATTGTAAATTGGCATTGCATCCCCTGTCCAGTAGGAAAAGATCTTTCGCATTTGAATTAGGTGCTACCTCGGCCCGAGGTTAGACGCCGGGGCTAGGATGTTACAATGGACTCGGAGGAACACCTGCAGCGGACAGCCCATGGCTGCAGCGTTTAAATTTAAACATCGTCATGCATTTTATCACCTGCCATCACTTTGCTGCAATTGGACAAGCGACATAAGGTACGTTTTTCCTGTTGAGCAAGATCCGTAGTGCTGCCTTAGATATAGGACACCGGATACTCAACGAAATAAACAGATAGAAGCCTGGCAATCTTCTGTCTAGGTAGAGCCAAAACGTAGTGAATCAGTTACCCTTGTTTTTGCAGCCCTGCCTGGGCAGCAACGTGTAATTTAGACCCCTTCTGCTGATCACGCACCTCGACCCCGGTGCAGCCCTTGACAGCAAGCGTTAGTAGCTCGTCCTTTTAGTGACGATTCCCTTCTCGTATGCATTATAAAAAGTATGATTTAGCTTTCACAGACCTGGCCGTCTGTCAATTTGCTTTTGCCTGGCCGCCATAGCCCCTTTTCCTGATTATAAAGCGACCAGATTCGGGTCGCCCTGATAGAGCAGAGTAAACTGAAATCTTGTGCGTCACTTGCTGCATGAATCTGACCCTTTTTGACGATCCCGTTGCTGCATAGAGTAACCTGCGGCATGGCTCGCACAGATTAGCCCAAGTTGCCTGCGTTGGTTGCCCCTTTTTCTTTATAAACACGAGAGGACAATAGATGTGCCCGGACACCAAGCCCCCGGTCGCCGAGCCTTTGTTTTCTGCATGATATTCGTGGTTCTTTGGGAATTTAACGCACCGGGTTTTTCCCATTCAGTTATTCTGACTGCGAGCAACGACATCGTTAGCCTCTTGCTTGTTGTTTTCAGTGAACTTTCATGTCAGCCCCCTTTGCTTGTTCATTGTCTCATGAGTGGTAGCAAGATTTTTTTTTCTCTCCCATATCCTTCGTGGATTGCTAATCCTTCTTGTTATCACGCCAACCTTTGGCGTGTTCATACTTCGATTATGCTATTGTTGGCTTGTAAGCCAATTTTCTATGTGTAGCCCCATGTCACACGACAGAGTTCAGTTCAATACGTCTCCCACCTTATTTCTATTGTTTGGGCTTGAAACCTAATTTTCTGTGTGTAGCCCCACCAGGTCACACATTTTATGTCACGCTTCTGACCAAGATGTTTGCACCAAACTTTTTATAGTTCCAAGGATAGCTGCAGATTACCTTTCCTGCGGCTGGAGCCCCTCTATCTGCAGCAGGTTGCAGCTCATCATCTCATGCCCATGAATCTCTGCTTCTGCCCCATGTGGCTATGACAAACAGTTCAACCCTCTGCTGTCTCTCAGCTCTTGTCTCGTACCTCAAGTGCTTTTGGCTGTCCCATCCTACTGACGTGCCCTTGTACACTTTCCATAGTGAGAGCTGTGCGTTTACCTCGCTTTGGCAATAACCGCTACATTGCCCTGTGTTGTAGATGTAGCATGCTATTTTACTCTCACGTCACCGTCTTCGGATGGCTCACCCTGTGGCATGTCCCCGTACAGCATCTGACCCAAGCACGTGCCATCAAGCACGTGATGTAGCCCCAAGCACGTGCCATCCTCACGTGTTTCTGTTCCCACAAGTGCTCAGATGACGCTCGTATCAGCTTTGGCATCATGAGCCTAATTCTTATAGTATAAATCGTAACATCTTACCTTGGTATGTGTGTTGTACTGTATCCTCTTAGTGATACTATATGACTCCGTGCCAGTGTTTCTAGTAACGGGACGTATACGTCAGCCGCTGACGCGTCAGTGTCTGACGCGTCCGACTTTTTCGTCCGCACGTCAGACAGCTGACGCGTAAATTTTGGCCCCGCGTCAGTCGTCTGACGCGTAAATTTTGACTGCACGTCAGTCGTCTGACGCGTAAATTTAGGCAGCACGTCCTGCGTCAGTACTCATGTGCACCGAGTCTATGCGTCAGACAGTGCGGAATCCTTCCTGAACAGCCCGTTACCATGCCAAGTGCCAGACCTGCCGGCCCTTGCCTGCTTGGCGGCGAGAGTGACGAGACTTCTAGAGTCTAGACCACTGTTCGAGACGAATGCTAAGTGGTAGCACAATACCTAGCCGAGGACGACTGGCAATGGTCGATCCTCCGGAATATGATTGATGAGCTGATTGACGCAGCTTTGCGAGGTTGCCTGATTTACCCCAAACACCCGTAGGTTTGGTAAATTACCACATTTTTGGTAAAATTTTAAAAACTGAATATTTTTGCTTGTCTGACTCATACTTGGTGCAGGATGCCTCGAGAAATGTATTTGGACCAAAAAACCTTACCCCCCCCCCGACGAAATTGACGTGAAGGTGCTTTTCAGGGCATTTTGTGCCAAATATGACATGTCAATTTTTCCTGACTGCAGTTTTGCTCATACATAGGCCCATATGTGGTGGTTAAGGTCTATCTAGTGCCCCAAGAGGGATTGCAAAGTTGCACATTTTTTGGATACCTGCAGGGGTCCCAACGGTGACGTCAAGTAGCATA
Organism: Mesostigma viride; assembly: GCA_009746045.1. Lineage (NCBI taxonomy): Eukaryota > Viridiplantae > Streptophyta > Mesostigmatophyceae > Mesostigmatales > Mesostigmataceae > Mesostigma > Mesostigma viride. The sequence goes on along the minus strand of RPFO01000225.1, from coordinate 1,626,705 downwards.
AAAACCGCGATGTGGCACGATTTTAGCCCGTTTAGGCACCCTAGACCATGCAAATGAGCTCAGATTGCAGCCAAACTTGGCAGCTGCCCTTGCCATGCTGATAAAAGAACATGTGCAAAGTTGCACATTTTTTGGATGCCTGCAGGGCACCCTGGGTGACGTCAAGTAGCATAAAAACCGCGTTTTTGCTCGGTTTTAGCCCATTTTGGCACCCTAGACCATGCAAATGAGCTCAGATTGGAGCCAAACTTGGCAGCTGCCCTTGCCATGCTGAACAAAGAACATGTGCAAAGTTGCACATTTTTTGGATGCCTGCAGGGCACCCTGGGTGACGTCAAATAGCATAAAAACCGCGTTTTTGCTCGGTTTTAGCCCATTTATGCACCCTAGACCATGCAAATGAGCTCAGATTGGAGCCAAACTTGGCAGCTGCTCTTGCCATGCTGATAAAAGAACATGTGCAAAGTTGCACATGTTTTGGATGCCTGCAGGGCACCCTGGGTGACGCCAAGTAGCATAAAAATAATTGACGTGAAGGCGCAAATACGACCATGTGTCAATTTTTTCTGGCTGCAGTTTTGCTCTAAACATGGCCCATATGTGGTGGTTAAGGTCTATCTAGTACCCCAAGAGGGATTGCAAAGTTGCACATTTTTTGGATACCTGCAGGGGTCCCAACGGTGACGTCAAGTAGCATAAAACCGCATTTTTGCTCGGTTTTAGCCTGTTTAGGCACCCTAGACCATGCAAATGAGCTCAGATTGCAGCCAAACTTGGCAGCTGCCCTTGCCATGCTGAACAAAGAACATGTGCAAAGTTGCACATTTTTTGGATGCCTGCAGGGGTCCCAACGGTGACGTCAAATAGCATAAAAACCGCGGTTTTGCTCGGTTTTAGTCCATTTAGGCACCCTAGACCATGCAAATGAGCTCAGATTGCAGCCAAACTTGGCAGCTGCCCTTGCCATGCTGAACAAAGAACATGTGCAAAGTTGCACATTTTTTGGATGCCTGCAGGGCACCCTGGGTGACGTCAAATAGCATAAAAACCGCATTTTTGCTCGGTTTTAGCCCATTTAGGCACCCTAGACCATGCAAATGAGCTCAGATTGCAACCAAACTTGGCAGCTGCCCTTGGCATGCTGAACAAAGAACATGTGCAAAGTTGCACATTTTTTGGATGCCTGCAGGGCACCCTGGGTGACGTCAAATAGCATTAAAAATGCATTTTTGCTCGGTTTTAGCCCATTTATGCACCCTAGACCATGCAAATGAGCTCAGATTGGAGCCAAACTTGGCAGCTGCCCTTGGCATGCTGAACAAAGAACATGTGCAAAGTTGCACATTTTTTGGATGCCTGCAGGGCACCCTGGGTGACGTCAAATAGCATTAAAAATGCATTTTTGCTCGGTTTTAGCCCATTTATGCACCCTAGACCATGCAAATGAGCTCAGATTGCAACCACACTTGGCAGCTGCTCTTGCCATGCTGATAAAAGAACATGTGCAAAGTTGCACATGTTTTGGATACCTGCAGGGCACCCTGGGTGACGCCAAGTAGCATAAAATTAATTGACGTGAAGGCGCAAATACGACATGTCAATTTTTTCTGGCTGCAGTTTTGCTCTAAATATGACTCATATGTGGTGGTTAAGGTCTATCTAGTACCCCAAGAGGGATTGTAAAGTTGCACATTTTTTGGATACCTGCAGGGGTCCCAACGGTGACGTCAAGTAGCATAAAACCGCGGTTTTGCTCGGTTTTAGCCCATTTTGGCACCCTAGACCATGCAAATGAGCTCAGATTGGAGCCAAACTTGGCAGCTGCCCTTGCCATGATGAAAAAAGAACATGTGCAAAGTTGCACATTTTTTGGATGCCTGCAGGGCACCCTGGGTGACGTCAAATAGCATAAAAGCCGCATTTTTGCTCGGTTTTAGTCCGTTTAGGCACCCTAGACCATGCAAATGAGCTCAGATTTCACCCTAACTTTCCATATTGCAAAAAGAACACAAGTCCATGCATGCTCAGTACTGGCCAATCAATGGATTTCACATATCAGTTATCTTTGCGTAATTGACACATGAACATCCTTTCCTTGTAGATTGCTTTGAATCGGATTCCAGGTGTGTTGATTAACGCTTTAGATTTGTTGGATCCATTCATTACTATATACGCGTAGGTGAAATTTCGGCCCGGGTCAGAAATATTGTATAAACATTTAACAACGTTAATGGTTTAGTCTGATAGTGTAACGACTAAAAATGATCATCAACATCATCCACAGTCCAATATGAAAGATCTTTTACCTGGGTTGCTTTCCTGAGTCGCAGAACTTCAAGTATCCGAGCAACGTTGAGATGGAAATTCCACAGCACGTGATTTAGGGAATCACAACCCCTTGTAGACACAAAGACAAGCTCGTGTATAGACGGCCTCTGTGGAACTGAAGGTCGTCTATAGCCAAGGGGCTCTTATGGATTGGACAACAAAGCCAAGCTTTATTATACCATGGTGAATCAAAACCAACGTAGCAACAATGGCGACCCCACGTCCTTGATATCGACGTGCTTGTCGAGCTTGCTCCAACCTTAGCCTGAAGAGAACCAATCAGAACCATGGAATCCTATACAAGATCTTCGTATCCATCCTAGTCACACAAAACAGAACAACACCACACACAGCCTGGCAGAATCTTTCCATGAGATCTAATCTGTCGTGAGCACTGAAGTCCCAAAGGAGCATTTAAGACTCAATAGTACCAACTAACAAACTACAACCCCACGTGGATCAGGCCACGACCAATGAGGGCTCCTATCAGTAGTATCAGCCAACAAACTACAACCCTACGTGGATCAGGCCACGACCAATGAGGGTTCCTATCAGTTGGCTGACAAAGTATCAGCTCCAAGTACCGTCGTCTTAGAAACCTCATAACTTTCTCAATACTGATCCAAAAGTCCTCGAATAAAAGCCAAACATTCACAAAACAAAGGATGTAACAACAAAGTCATTTTTGCTTGTTACATATCTCCCCCTCAAAACTGGACCTCCCAGGTCCAATAGCCAACTCTTGAAGGCAGAGGAACATTGAACAGAAATCCACCATCTCTTGGGAAAAGCAGATGGGTTTTTACATCCCTGAAAACAGGGCCTCCTATCTCATAACATCTAGTCACAGGTCTCTACAGCAAACAAGTCACTACCTTATCTACTATAAAGCCAGATAAACATCTCATAATACAAGGTCTTCCATTCAGCATCCTGGAACCTGGAACTCTGGACTGGAACATCAGAACTGGACTGGAGCCCCCCCCCATCATCCATCCTGGAATCCCCCCCTCACACCACAATCCAAAGCACCTTCCATACTCTTCCCCCATCCTTCCCATCCTCTTCCTGCACAGCTCTGTTCTTCACAGGCTATACCAATCCCCATTCACCCATCCTTGCCCCTGGTCCCAAACAAGGGAAACTGCTCCACCATGTGAACCAAGTCTGGCCAGTTCCTGCTGACCTGCAGCACCATGCACGTCTCTGCAGCCCCTGCTGCCATCTGGGCAACATAACGCAGGCATGTCCCTGGGTAGGAGAGAAGCACCACAGACTGGCTCTCAGGATCCATCACCCAAGTAGAAGACGTCTTGTGCCTGCTCACCCATGACCTGTACGCCCACCAGAACTGGAGAAAGGTCTTGACCACTGACCACTTAGCACCTGTCAAAGGCACCAACACCCTCAATGGGGTCAGACGAACCTTGAGCTCCATGGTGAACTTAGGCAACCCTGGGCTGCAGAAAAGGTTGGATGTCTCCAAAGGGAAGCACCCATTGACCGAGCTGGAAGAAGAAGGAGCCAAGTCAAAATCTCCCTGCTGCACTGAAAACTCCAACAACTCCATGTAGGAGGCCTCACCCATGCTCACTGGCTGGAACTGCATGAAGGCTCCTTTCAAAGCCTCAGGCAAGGTGGTCAACATATCCTGCCCCTCTGCAGGTCTCATGTCAATCTCAGGTCCTGGAGTCAAGGCAAACATCCTGTGCAACAGGTGGCCCACAAAAGGAGAGCCAATCTCATACAGGCTGGTGTGCAACTGAGACAAGACCTCCTCCACATAACCCTCAGGGCTCACTTCCCCCTCCTCCCTGTTAAGGGCAGCCACTGCCTTGGCCAGCGTCTCACAATGCTCACAAGGTCCCATGCACTTCCTGTGATCCACATAGGCCACCACATTCTTGACAGGTACCACATGACGAGGAATCTGAATGATGGGAGTGCTGCTGGAGCTGAGAGCTATGTTAACACCACTCCCCATCTGGGGCTGGGACAAGGACAACCCCTGAAGAAGCTCCTGTAGCTTATCCTGCTTGGAGATCACTGAATGCAAGAGCTTGTTAATGGTATCCATCTGCTGACCCCTCCTAAGGTCACGCCTGACAATACTGTCAAACAGGGATTCCACATAACTCATGGGGTTGGGTTTCTGGATGCATACCCGTGACCCCTTCCTCCGTGGTGGCGCCCAGGCCCAAGTTGGGGTACGTGAACTCCTCCTCCATCTGGGACCACACAGCATGCACGAAGAAACCATTCGTTAGTCCTGAGATATAGGAAGGGGAGCAGTGGTTTGCACCAACTCAGTATACCAAGAAGGAAGAGTGAGCCCCTTCTTTTGGCAATACTCCTGGACCACTTCATGGCAGTGAGTCAAGTCAGACAACCACAGCCATGTGGCAGTAGACTCTAACTCTCCTTTCCAGTGCACCTTAAACTGCAGCTGCTTGGTCCTACCCTTTCCTTTGACTCTGTGAGCCACCAGCTGCTCCACTTCATATATCCTCTCCCCCTCAGTATCCAGCTCAAATGGTAATGGAGCAGAAAGGCGTCCCTGCAAGGTATTGCGTTTATACAGTTTGAGCTGGGCCAGGTGAAACACGTTAGTCTTAAGCCTCCAGTGGGAAGGCACCTGGACTTGAACTACAGTCCCATAGTGGAAGGTGTTCAGGACAGGGTAAGGTCCCAACCACAAGGGTTGCAGTTTCCTGCATTGCTCCTTTTCAGGTAGCACACGATTAGCCTCCAAGAGCACCAGGTCACCAGGAGCCACAAAGGTGTGTGTAGCCAACATCTGTTGCCAAGCATTGTTTAAATACTTGTCCTGTGCATGCAACATCTGAGCAGCCACCATACTGTGAGCTTCCTGGAAGGATGCAATCAACTGGTGGACAGAGGTTAGGCGTCTTCTGAAGGGGCCTTCAGCATCCCTATCAGGTAACTCCAGGTCAAATGGAGTCAAGGGGCACTGGCCATGGCAAATGACAAATGGAGACATTTGGTGAGGAGCCAGGGGTGAGTTGTTGATGGCAAACTCTATGAAGGGAAGTTTCTTGTCCCATTCCTTGTTATCATGGGTACAATAGTGCTTCTGGCATTCCCGTACAATACGGTTCAGCCTCTCCACAGCCCCCGTGCTGGCACACCTGTATGCTACTCCAAAGGCCAACTTAGTGTCTAGGATGTCAAAGAAGGACTTCCAAAACCCAGACATCCACAAGGGATCCTGGTCAGTGATGATTACACGTGGCATGCCATGCAATCTGTACACCTCCTTCATGAACAACTCTACACACTGGGCAGCTGTGAGATGGGCATTGCAGGGGATGAGGTGGCACATTCTAGACAGCCTGTCCATCACCACTAGTATCCTGTCATTGCCAGCATCAGAAACAGGCAAGCCACAAATGAAGTCCATGGTCACACTGATCCAGGGTCGAAGGGGAATAGGCATGGCCATAGGAAAGATAGGCACTGCCTGAGTCCTAACCTTATTCCTTTGGCATGAGTCACAGGAAGCCACATAGGCTTTGATATCACGAAACATGCCAGGCCACCAAAACCTCTCTTGTACTTCATGGAGAAGCTTAGCATACCCAGGATGACACGCAGTCACGTCGTCATGGAAGCAATGCAACACAGTGGGAATGGCCATTTCTGGCACATAGACCTTCCTGGTCACTACATGATCTGCATCCTGGGTGTGGACATACAGGACTCCCTCCCAGTACTCCACAGGCCTGTTACCAAAGCTTCCTTCCTGAATGGCCTTAGTGGCCAGGTCCTCAGTTTTAGTGAAGGCCTTAATCACGTCCAGCAGGGCTATACTCATAGGGTTAGGCAGGACTAGCTGTTTGCCAGGTCCTAAAGGCTGCAGCTGCAGCACCTCACCCTCCTGCAGGTGACTAGTGACTAGATGCTTGGATGACAGAACATCAGCCACAGGTGTACGTGACTTCCCCTTGATCTCAGCTGCCAATCCTCTAGACTTGGTCAGCATCCCTGGCTCCAGTATCCACTTCCTGGGCCGTCCCTTCCCCTCCTAGGATTCTCTGTGCTTGGTTGTGTTGTGAGAGTGGGCTGGCTACCAGCAGAACCCTCCCTAGACTGCTCTGCAGTGACTGACCCCCACCCTGGACGCCTGTCGACCCTGGGACAGAGCCCTGGTCAATGAGCATCTCGTGACTAAAGCTAGCCTCTACAGGGGGTGGCTCAGCTTGGAGGTTTGCTGGTTAGCTGCCTGTGCCCTGGTGACAGCACCACACTCTACTACAGAAACCATGGCAGCACAAATATCCAGATCCTCGTGAAATGTCCCATCAGATCCCTTCTTCTAGAGAGGGCGTCTGGCACCACATTCTGTGATCCTGGGACATACTGCACAGAGAAAGGATAGAATCCCCCTAGGTACTCCATCCACCCAGCCATCCTCTTACTCATCCTACTCTGTTCTAGCACGTGCACCAAGGGCCTGTGGTCAGTCATCAGGGTGATAGACTCTTGCCCTAGCCCATCTGTAGCACTGCTAGCCACAGAAAACTGAGCTCCCTTCAACAGATGCTCCCACTTGTGACATGCTACCACTAAACCCAGCAACTCCTGCTCGTGTACAGGGTAGTTACGTTCAGCTGAGCTCATGGTTTTAGACATGTACTCCACTGGCTGTGGTCCATAGCCATGGTCTTGCATCAGCACAGCACCTATGGCGCCTTGAGAGGCATCTGACCTAACCTGATAAGGTAGATCTGGGTTGGGACCCACTAGCACAGGGGTGGATGTGAGCTTCTGCTTCAACAGGTCAAAGGCCTGCTGACACCTATCTGTCCACTCAAACTGAACATCCTTCTTGATTAACTCAAGCAAGGGGGTGGAGATGGCAGCCATGTCAGGGATAAAACGCCTGTACCACCCCACCATGCCCAGGAAGGACTTGACATCATGTGCAGACTGCAACACAGGCCACTCAAGGATGGCAGCAATCTTAGCATTGTCAGGTGTCATACCCAAGGAACTCAACTTGTACCCTAGGAACCCCACTTCATGCCCCCACTCCACCTTAGACCTCTTGACAGACAAGTGGTAGTGCTGGATGACCTTCAGGACCTCCTCCACGTTCTCCAGATGCTCCTTGAACGTCTTTGAGTGCACCAGGATGTCGTCCATGTAGGCCACCACGCAGGTCCTGAACACGGGTCTTGCAGGGTCACACAGGTGGGCAATGTCTTTGAACCTGGGATTCCTGAGATCAGGGGAGATCTGAGGCAGAGAGTTCCCTGTCAGATGGCCAAAGATAGCATTCACAAACATCTGCATAGTAGCTGGGCTGTTGGAGGCCCCCATGGGCATCACAGTCCACTGGAACTGACCCCAGGGTGTGGAGAATGCAGTTTTTGGAATGTCCTCAGTAGCTATCCTGATCTGCCAGAACGCGTGTCTAAGGTCAAACTTGGTGAAGTAAGATGATCCAGCTGTCCTCTCTAGCAGCTCATCAATCCGTGGCAAGGGATACTTGGACTTCACTGTGACCTTGTTCAGGCCTCTCAGATCAATGCACAACCGCCATCCACCATCATGCTTGGGACAAGCAAACACCCAGAGCTGAAAGGACTATTGGCAGGAAGAATGAGTCCAGCTTCCAACAGGCCTGTCAAGATCACCTTCAGCTCTGCCATCTCAGCTGGCCCCATCCTGTACATGGGAACAAAGGGAGGCCTGGCACCATCCACAAGCTTGATGACATGAGTGATTGGCCCTTCAGGGGGTACTGTGGCATTTTGTCCTCAAAAATGGCAGCAAACCTGTCCAAAAGGGCATCATGCAGCTTCTGCTCCTCCTCTGTGACAGCTGGTACTGGGTTCACAGCATTCACCGTGTGGCCATGAGTCTCATCAGAGGGTGAGTTAGGAACCAGCTGTAAGAGAAAGACGTGTTCCACTGGGTAAGTAGCCAGGTAAGACAAGGTGTGATTGGCAGACCATACGTGCTTAAGTAGTGCAGCACGTTTCTCTTCCAGTGAAGGCACCTTGACGTCCTCCTTGGCACCTGCAACCCCTCTCCCATCATTGACAGCCTCATTAGTAGAACAGCACTCTGTGACTGGTCTTTCTCCCCCCTTAATCACTGTGGTGGCGTCCCACACTGACCCATCCTGAAACTGCACCACCTTCTCAGACCACAAGATGGCAGGATTAGCAGACTCCAACCATGGCATCCCCAGAATCACATCAGCAGCAGTGAGTGGAATGACATCTGCTGTGACAGACAAGGTTTGACGTGAGCACACTTGAAAAAGCAGTTGCACGTAGCCAGGTGAGTTACTCTGCCTACCATCAGAATATTGGACCTTAACAGGCACAGGGTGGGGGAGCACTGGTAGATGCAGCTCCTGCACCAAGGAAGTGGAAATGTAGTTACTTCCTGCACCTGAGTCAATCATGAAGAGACATAAAGGCTGAGCCAAAGGGACTGGCACGTTCAACAGCCTAGCCTGGAACTTCAAGAGTTGACTGGGAATAGGAGGGCCCAATGGGGTGGTGGAATCAGAGGCAGACAAGTTGTTCACAGGACGGACATGCACAGCAGGCAAACCAGTTAACTCCACCGCTGGACGTAGTCCTGGGGGCTCCACTAGTTTTTTGGCAGCTCAGGAGGATGATCTGAAGACGAGCTCCCCACTGAAGGCTGCACCTGCTGATCCTCTATGCCGTCTGCCTCTCCTTCTCCCTCCTCCTCCTCTGCTAGGAGGTGCCACAGGGCGTTGACCATCCGACGCCTGTCTTGCCTGCTGAAGCCCTTGGGCTGGAAGGGTCCCTTGCCCGAAGCCTGGAAGTTGGGTCTAAACCCAGGCTGTGCCCTGTGGTCGCTCTGGCTCACCCCAGGAGGGAAGATGGGTGGTCTGGTGAATGGAAGAACCCCCTGAGGACCCTTGGTGTCGCTTGGGAACTGGTCTCGCTTGGGGCAATCCCGTGCAAAGTGTCCCAGCTGGCCACACGTGAAACAGGCTCCTTTGGACTGCTCCATGGCACTGAGCTCCTCCATCACAGCGTTCAGCTGGTTCAGGGGCTTCTTAACAGCAGGCGCCTGGTTGCCTGCAGCAGGCTCCCACTTGAGGGAAAAGTCAGGGACACGGCACAGCGTGAGGGCATAAGACAGCACAGTATCCCACTTCCACTCGACATAGTCGAAAGGGGAGAAATGCTTGTCAATATCCACCCTGACTTGAGGGGGAGCCCATGCAGAAACCTGTGAAGAGCTTCAGAATCAGAGCACTGGGGGATTTTGGCCCTCAGGTTGGTAAACGTCTCTACGTATTGTGGTAGTGTCAGGCCGGACTGAGTACAGTTGGCCAACGCGTCCCGGTCCAGACGGAGCTGGTCCTGGGGAAGGAGAAAACGTCGAAATGAAAGCATGAGAGATGGCAAATCCTTGCAAGTATTACCTGCCGAGGATCGTAAAAACTCATCAAACCTGTCGGCTGCACTGTCGCTCATTCGCTGTCGAACCATCTTCTTCTGGATGTCCAGGGAAAGTCGTTCTTCCGCTCGTTTGCCGTAGTTAGCAAAGTGGATAGCGAACACATCCTGGAATCGAGTAGAGAAATGATCGAAACTGCGGTGGGTTAGATTGGTGAGCGACAGCTTGTCTACGGATTCAATTTTTGGAAATGGCGGGGCGGAACCTTGATGCGGTGGTATAGTGACGGTCACGGGGACGTCGCTGGCGGGGGTGGTGAAGGTGACCGAGGTCGTCTGCGCTGGATCCTGCCTATCGCTATCCTGCGTCTCATTCCTCGTAGTAACTGCGGTACTATTAGGTAAAACCCTTCCGTCACCCAACCGAGGAGCCTCTCTCCCCAATCCAGCAACCATGTCACGCATGGCCGCCTCCTCCTCCTCAATTCTCTGACGAAGTCTTCCCACATCCTGTTCCACCTCCTCCACCATCTTTCTATACATCGCTGCGTGTTGTTCATCGTGTAATAATCTGATTTTAGCTGCTGAGAGGCGATCCGCTGCAAGTCTGGTCCCGTCTCTTCCAGGCGTGGTATTTAGCGGGAAAAGAAATGAAGAAGATGCACTCCGCACGGACTCGTTCGCGCGCTTGGAATCCTGGGCGACAGTGACGCTCCTCGACCCACGCCTGTCAGCGATGGTTCGCCTGGTTGGAGACCAGATGCAATGACGGAAAACTTGGGCCCTATGGACAACGAGGGCCGCCTCACTTCAGACATAGAAGTACGGTTGAAATCAAGTTGACGCCGTGGAGTACGAGCAGTTGTCTCAGCACCTTCCCTAGCAATGGGTTCCAGAGATGATGACGGATCTCCCAAACCTTGATTAGTAGGGGGTAAAGGTGATTGTGTCTTCGAACTACTCATACTTCCACATGGAGTCGCGATCGTCTGCCTAGTAGAGACAACGGTTACGGCTGACTTCTAGTGTTACAGAGCAAGACAGTCACATCAGGATGTGTCTCAATCTGTAACACCGTAAGTTTTCCGCAACTCTATGAATCTTCTCGGATGACAGACATCTGATCAACGTTGTACTACCCGGAAGGTTGCGACTTCAAGAGAAACACCAAAGTAGAGATCCTCCGATACCAATGTAACGACTAAAAATGATCATCAACATCATCCACAGTCCAATATGAAAGATCTTTTACCTGGGTTGCTTTCCTGAGTCGCAGAACTTCAAGTATCCGAGCAACGTTGAGATGGAAATTCCACAGCACGTGATTTAGGGAATCACAACCCCTTGTAGACACAAAGACAAGCTCGTGTATAGACGGCCTCTGTGGAACTGAAGGTCGTCTATAGCCAAGGGGCTCTTATGGATTGGACAACAAAGCCAAGCTTTATTATACCATGGTGAATCAAAACCAACGTAGCAACAATGGCGACCCCACGTCCTTGATATCGACGTGCTTGTCGAGCTTGCTCCAACCTTAGCCTGAAGAGAACCAATCAGAACCATGGAATCCTATACAAGATCTTCGTATCCATCCTAGTCACACAAAACAGAACAACACCACACACAGCCTGGCAGAATCTTTCCATGAGATCTTAGATCTGTCGTGAGCACTGAAGTCCCAAAGGAGCATTTAAGACTCAATAGTACCAACTAACAAACTACAACCCCACGTGGATCAGGCCACGACCAATGAGGGCTCCTATCAGTAGTATCAGCCAACAAACTACAACCCTACGTGGATCAGGCCACGACCAATGAGGGTTCCTATCAGTTGGCTGACAAAGTATCAGCTCCAAGTACCGTCGTCTTAGAAACCTCATAACTTTCTCAATACTGATCCAAAAGTCCTCGAATAAAAGCCAAACATTCACAAAACAAAGGATGTAACAACAAAGTCATTTTTGCTTGTTACAGATAGTCAACTAGAAAAGTTAGCGACCTGGGGGTTGGAAGTTTTTGGGTGAAGGGATGGCGCCGAAAGGAATACTGGGGAAAATTAAATCTGGGGGGATCGCAGCTTTTTTAATGCCGAAACAGGCCGCCGACATGGCCAAAGCGCCTGCGCCTAGTCCGCGTGCCATTGTTGGCGTAGGCCAGGCAGCAAACGAGCTGAACCGCAGCAAGAGGAAAAGGGGAAATGATAGCAATGCTGCCAGTGGTGTAGCAGCAGCATCGGCTCAGTCCGGCAATGTGTAACAAGCAAAAATGACTTTGTTGTTACATCCTTTGTTTTGTGAATGTTTGGCTTTTATTTGAGGACTTTTGGATCAGTATTGAGAAAGTTATGAGGTTTCTAAGACGACGGTACTTGGAGCTGATACTTTGTCAACCAACTGATAGGAACCCTCATTGGTCGTGGCCTGATCCACGTAGGGTTGTAGTTTGTTGGCTGATACTACTGATAGGAGCCCTCATTGGTCGTGGCCTGATCCACGTGGGGTTGTAGTTTGTTAGTTGGTACTATTGAGTCTTAAATGCTCCTTTGGGACTTCAGTGCTTACGACAGATTTAGGATCTCATGGAAAGATTCTGCCAGGCTGTGTGTGGTGTTGTTCTGTTCTGTGTGACTAGGATGGATACGAAGATCTTGTATAGAATCCCATGGTTCTGATTGGTTCTCTTCAGGCTAAGGTTGGAGCAAGTTTGACAAGCACGTCGATATCAAGGACGTGGGGTCGCCATTGTTGCTACGTTGGTTTTGATTCACCATGGTATAATAAAGCTTGTCTTTGTTGTCCATCCATAAGAGCCCCTTGGCTATAGACGTCCTTCAGTTCCACAGAGGTCGTCTATACACGAGCTTGTCTTTGTGTCTACAAGGGGTTGTGATTCCCTAAATCACGTGCTGTGGAATTCCCATCTCAACGTTGCTCGGATACTTGAAGTTCTGCGACTCAGGAAAGCAACCCAGGTAAAAGATCTTTCATATTGGACTGTGGATGATGTTGATGATCATTTTTAGTCGTTACATTGGTATCGGGGATCTCTACTTTGGTGTTTCTCTTGAAGTCGTAACCTTCCGGGTAGTACAACGTTGATCAGATGTCTGTCATCCGAGAAGATTCATAGAGTTGCGGAAAACTTACGGTGTTACAGACTGAGACACATCCTGATGTGACTGTCTTGCTCTGTAACACTAGAAGTCAGCCGTAACCGTTGTGTCTACTAGGCAGACGATCGCGACTCCATGTGGAAGTATGAGTAGTTCGAAGACACAATCACCTTTACCCCCTACTAATCAAGGTTTGGGAGATCCGTCATCATCTCTGGAACCCATTGCTAGGGAAGGTGCTGAGACAACTACTCATACTCCACGGCGTCAACTTAATTCAATCGTACTTCTATGACTGAAGTGAGGCGGGTTACACAATCACCTTCATCCCTACGGAACCAGGTGTGGGCGACCTTCTCCTTCACCTCTCCCTAGAAAAGGGTGTTGCATAAGCCATTATTAACGCACCACTAAGTCACCGTCCCTTTCTTTAAATTCGTGCAATATTTCATTGACAAGCGTCCTTACTTACGGGCTTTCGGCTGGCTGGCCGCATCGTGCTGAAGTCCGACCACCGCCCTGTCTGTCGTGGCTGCTGACGCCGCAGTCTCTGCCTAGCTCCAAACATCTTTATATATCGGCATTACGCAAGTGTTGCTACGTTTCGAGCAGGGCGATGCGGAGTATTGGGCCAGTAGCTCAGCAGGTCCGGCTCCAGAATCCTGCTAGGAGCTGTCTTTTTTCCCTGCAGACTCTGTTTTCGGCCAGGCTGACATGGCGCTACGGGTTATGGCTGAGCCGACGCACTGTTGCTGCCGACGGCACCTATCACCCGGTTTCCGGGTTGCGGCTGCACGCACGACCACCACCGCGACCGCCTGACGATGTCGCCGTCTAAGGTTGTTTTTTTTCCCGGTGCTGCTTTTCTTTGACGACATTTTTACGGTGTGGCTCAGGTTACACCTCGTGTCTTTTGAGGGTGGCTCCGGATGAGCGGACAGTAGGGATTCAGGGCTGCCTTTTTACGCAAGGTTCCTTTTGCACTCACTTGACAATCTTTCAGGATCCTTTTCTTCGGTGCATGGGCAGCCTACCCTTGCTGTTTAAGGACTGTGGCACGTCCTTAATTCACGCGTCGCCAAACATTTGTTTCAGTTGTGGGGGAAACTCTTCCTTTTCTGGTTGAGCATCATGACAGTGGAGGCGTTCTAGGTTGAGCTTTGGTTCCTCCCACGTGTATGGTGGTTTGGTTTTGGTGGGGAGGAGAACAACGGCATTTGTGTTGTTTCCACTATCATCATGGTACTATGGGTAGGGCGAGCTCCCTAGGAGTTGTCCAGATTGGTGGCAGCTACGTCTGGTTACCCTGAGCAATTTTTTGCGGGGGAGTGGACATCCTGGATGTCTGCAATGTAATTTCCAGACGGCATCACACATGCCAGGGCAGAACAACAGCATTTACGGGGTTTCCACTATCATACTTGGACAGCTGTGTCTAGTTACCCTGAGAAAATTTCTGCGGGGGAGTGGATATCCCAGGTCTGCCAAAGGGGTGCCAGATGCTATCATGAGGCATATGGCATGGTAGATGCCACCACATCAGGGGACAGCGGGATACCTGCAGTGGGTTGTTCCCTAGAGGGTATCACACGTGCACCCATGAGTTGCCAGGTGTCTCTTGCATGGGTTGCCCACTTGCTAGACGGTGTCCTTTGACACATGTTCCCAGAGGGGGTGGACCACTTGCTTGACAATGTCCCTTCACAAGTGGGGTGTGGGTCACTTGCCAGTTGGGGCCCTTACCGGCGCCAGACCATTGTGACCACGCATTTACTTCTCCCAGGACAGGATGGTTACCACTGCTTGTTGGCAGATGGTCCCTGTTGGGCCTAGGAGGTGCACTAGGACAGCAAGTATGGACACCAGGGCTGCTGTCATAGTTCTTATCTGTGAATATATCTGATATAGTTCTCAGATCAGAATTTTTGACACTGGTCAAGGCGTTTTTAGGCCCATTTTTTCGATTTTTGGGCAATTCTGCTGGCTGTTGGACAACCTCAGGCCCTTGTGTTCCTCCGGCTTAGGAGTTCTGGCTACCTGGCACTTGGTAGTAGCCCTGTTCGAGTCTGCTATCTTAATAGGTTGGCAGTCTGTGGCTTGCCTACTAGGCAGTTTTCTGAGTGCCATAGTGAAGAGTGCTGGCTCCTTCCTGCAGCCTGATTGACGTTTAGTCCGGGCAGTTGACAGCATGTGGTCCTTCTTCCAAGCAGCTTCTGGAGCCAGGCTCATTGGTGTCCGTCCCAGGCCTCCATAAAGCAGCTTAGTCACTTCCCCATAGCGTGATCGGCGCAAGCAGCTAGTCTTGGTTGTACAGTCAGGCAACAGCTGTGTTGGATACCCACATGTGGGGGTGGTCCAACGCTGATTGGGCGTGGTGGCAGTAGCCTCTTGGGGGCTTGAGGCCAGTGGGGGATTGGGAACATGTCTATGGCGGGCATGGTGCATGGAGGCTACGTTGGAGAGTACCCTGGTAGTGGACTAGTGCTGTTGGTGGCAACTGCAAGCACTCATGGTGACGAGTGCCAGCACTCCTGGTGGCGACTACCAGCACTCATGGTGGGGCCTGAGAGCACTCGTGGTGGCGACTGCAAGCACTGCATGGTGGCCGCTGGCGACTCTGGTGACTTGGGGACGCCCAAGTGACGAGTATCTGTAATGCTGGTGCCTGCTCCTGACGCAGTGCTGGGTCCTGCCTGCTGGTGGACATCAAGCCAGCCTTGTGCAGATGAGTAACCTCCTACCCTTGCTTTGCCCTGCTATGGACTTATTCTTGCTTGCATGGTGCCAGGATGGCTTGTTGTCTTGATAGTACACCATCCGCCCTTGAGCTGATTGCTTGCACAGCATGATGGTTGTATGAATGGGACTGCTTGCACGGGGGGTCTGGCATCATGTTTGCGTGGGTAGGATGTCCTTGTGGGTTGGATGATGGGCGGGATCAACGGAGCTACAACTGTGGGGCGACTGGAATCTTTGGCATGACAGTGATGACAATGATGCCCACTCCGTTGACTCTTAATTGAGGAGTTGGACTACTTGGTGCTGGGCGGGGCTCACATGAGCTTAGAGGTGTGGGTTAGTTGGGGGACCCATTCAGCCCTCTACCACCCTTACAACCTGCCTCATGTGCATCAGTATCCGTGGTACACTGACATTAATACCATTTGGCAGTCTACGTGGTCCACGGACATGGATACTACTTTCCATGCTTTGACTAGGGGGACATGGTTCAGTCTACTTGCTAGGGCCCTGCCAAGCTGAGGGTGTATCTGTTTGATGACTGATGGCCTCATCCAGCATACCCTTACGCTGCCCTACTTGTGCAACCTTGTCTTGGGCTCCTTCGATCCTAATGCCCACATTACCTTGCATGGTAGTGCCACCTGGATGGATGCGGGGAGTGATTTGTTGCTGGGGCCCTGCCAAGCTTGGGCACATCAGTTGGCTGATTGGTGATTGCTTTCAGTCTGCTCTCAAGCTGCCTTGTATGCAACTCTGTCTTGGATGCTGTAGTTCCCACCCCATCTTTAGTCATGAGGTGCATAGGACGTCTTAATAGAGCGACCCTGCAGGCCACCAGTGGTTTAGTGGGCTGAGAGACTTGCCTCCCCCACCCTTCTCTGGTTGGCTGGGCCTCTGTCTTCATGCGTATCCCATGGCGTTTGTTCCTGCTAGGTCATGCTGTCAATCTTGGGAAGCTGATACCAGGATTATTACAGCTTATTCTACGCAGAGGGGTGGAATTATTAGGCATGCTGGTAGTCTCCAGTTTACCAGTTATGCTGAGGGGGATTTGTGTGGGGAGCAGGGCGTGCAGGGGATTGGGCTGCACCTAGCCCTTGCATGGGGTAGCGTGTGCTACGATTTACAAGTTGGGGCATACCGTTCATAATGCTGGTGAGGCATTACTGATCTTCTGCTATCCCTCTCAAGGCTGTGGATGGTTTTCCCAGGCATCTTATGGAGAAATAGTGTGCCTTGTGATTATCATAGGCCACTGGCTATGGGTTTGAGTGTACTAGCTACTAAGGAGATGTGGCTTTACCTCACTCTCACTCCTTTGGTGCGACTGGAGGGGGGGAATTTTGTTCTGGTGGGGAGGAGATCTGTGAGGATCATAGCGTGGATTCACCCTGGGATTTCAGTTCATCCTGTCGGGCTCACCTCATAGATCCCTGACTATGTGGTATCCTGGTTTCGCTGGCCATCGGTGGGCTATTTTGGCTGTGCTTTGTGGCACCTCCCCAACCTGCTGACGGGTACCCACTGGTGACAACCCTGTCCACGGCCTCTCTTCATCATGGGTGTACTTCTGAGATACCCTTGATCTTCCTGAGGCGACCCTGTTGGCGACGTCTTCCTGCTGGATTGCTCCTGCCTCTTGGTGACTGCACTTCCACCTGGGGCGCTGTTGACGTTTCCTCGTTCCAGTTTGCGTGGACTGACGGGTGTCAGCAGGCCTTGGACTTGCTGCAGCAGAAGCTCACGCCAGCCCCTGTGTTAGGATTGAGCATTCTTGGAATCCACCCAGCCTGCTATGACCTGTTGGTGATCTGAGGGAGGTCCCCAGTTGGGATGGATTGGGGATTTATTATGGCTCGGTTACCTGCCACTCTGTTGTGGTGATACAGCATCTGTCCCTGACTACCTCTTCCCTTGAGAAGGGCTGGAATCTTTGGGTGTGCTGTGGTGACTAGCTTTGATGAGCCTTGGACCCTGGCAGCCCAGTTAGTTTTGTGGGGTTCGCTGTATAGAGGGTTAGCCTTGCTACATGACACTCTGCTTCCTGCCCTGATCAAGCAGTGAGAGTTGTCAGTATTTCGTGGCATGGATCCCTGTGGATGACCCGTTATCCCTGGGAATGTCAGGCTTGTCTTTCACCCGTGGACTCTAGCTGAGGGAGGGTGGTGTCCCAGAACATGGAGTGGCCTCGCCTTGTTTGGCTTAGGTGCCTTGATCCTGTTTACTCCTTCTTGGATTCATGTGGACTCATTGAATCCGACGGGGATCTGAGTTGAGTGGGATGGACTCTGGTGGGAGTTTGGTTGGACTAAGCTGAGATGACATCCAGATTTTGGTGACCAGTTTCTGAGGATGGTTGAGGGGATCTGAGCTTGGATGGCACATGGAGAGTGACTTCTGTGTTGTACCCTCGACATATGGAGTGGTTCACCTAGGGCTTGATTCCTGGTATGATTAAGACACGTGGGTCATGTTCTGCATGCACGTCTTCGTGTACCAGACCAATAGTATATACCTGGAGGTTTCTACCTTGGTGCTGCTGAGTGGCCTATGTGGATCATAGGAACTGCACGGGCCCCTGTGACCACTATGAGACTTTGGCCAAGGCGTTGGCTGCACTCAACAGAGAGGAGGGGGAGGTGAGCTCTGAAGGCTATGTGGAGGAGGTCCTATCTCAGCTGCACACAAGCCTGTATGAGAGTGGCTCCCCTTTTTGTGGCTCATCTGCTGCGTAGGATGTATGCATTGTCACCAGGACCTGAGATTGACATGAGGCCTGCTGAGGGGCCGGTCATGCTGGCAGCCTTACCTGAGGCCTTGAAGGAGGCATTTACTCAGTTGCAGCCAGTGAGTATGGGAGAGGCTTCCTACATGGAGCTGTTGGAGTTTTCAGTTCAGAAGGGTGCCTTTGATTTGGTTCCTTCTTCCTCCAGCTCTGCCAGAAGGTGTTTTCCTTTGGAGACTTCTAACCTCTTTTGCCATCCAGGGTTGCCCAAGTACACTGTGGAACTTAAGATCCGTCAGACGCCACTAAGGGTGCTGGTGCCTCTGATAGGTGCTAAGTGGTCGGTGGTCAAGACCTTTCTGCAGTTCTGGTGGGCGTACAGATCATGGGTGAGCAGGCACAAGACGTCCTCTACTTGGGTGATGGACCCTGAGAGTCAGTCTGTGGTGCTCTTCTCCTATCCAGGGGCATGCCTTCGCTATGCTGCCCAGATGGTGGCAGGAGCTGCTGAGACTTGCGTGGTGTTGCAGGTCAGCAGGGACTGGCCAGAGTTGGCCCACATGGTGGAGCAGTTTCCCATGGGTGGACTCAAGGGCAAGGATGGCCTGAATGGGGATTGGTATAGCCTGTGAGGAACAGGGCTGAGAAGGAAAGGGGGCTTTGGATTGTGGTGTGAGGGGGGGATTCCAGGATGGATGATGGGGGGGCTCCAGTCCAGTTCTGATGTTCCAGTCCAGAGTTCCAGGTTCCAGGATGCTGAATGGAAGACCTTGTATTATGAGATGTGTTTATCTGGATTTATAGTAGATAAGGTAGTGACTTGTCTGCTGTAGAAACCTGTGACTAGATGTTTATGAGATAGGAGGCCCTGTTTCCAGGGATGTAAAAACCCATCTGCTTTTCCCAAGAGATGGTGGATTTCTGTTCAATGTTCCTCTGCCTTCAAGAGTTGGCTATTGGACCTGGGAGGTCCAGTTTTGAGGGGGAGATATGTAACAAGCAAAAATGACTTTGTTGTTACATCCTTTGTTTTGTGAATGTTTGGCTTTTATTTGAGGACTTTTGGATCAGTATTGAGAAAGTTATGAGGTTTCTAAGACGACGGTACTTGGAGCTGATACTTTGTCAACCAACTGATAGGAACCCTCATTGGTCGTGGCCTGATCCACGTAGGGTTGTAGTTTGTTGGCTGATACTACTGATAGGAGCCCTCATTGGTCGTGGCCTGATCCACGTGGGGTTGTAGTTTGTTAGTTGGTACTATTGAGTCTTAAATGCTCCTTTGGGACTTAAGTGCTTACGACAGATTTAGGATCTCATGGAAAGATTCTGCCAGGCTGTGTGTGGTGTTGTTCTGTTCTGTGTGACTAGGATGGATACGAAGATCTTGTATAGAATCCCATGGTTCTGATTGGTTCTCTTCAGGCTAAGGTTGGAGCAAGTTCGACAAGCACGTCGATATCAAGGACGTGGGGTCGCCATTGTTGCTACGTTGGTTTTGATTCACCATGGTATAATAAAGCTTGTCTTTGTTGTCCATCCATAAGAGCCCCTTGGCTATAGACGTCCTTCAGTTCCACAGAGGTCGTCTATACACGAGCTTGTCTTTGTGTCTACAAGGGGTTGTGATTCCCTAAATCACGTGCTGTGGAATTCCCATCTCAACGTTGCTCGGATACTTGAAGTTCTGCGACTCAGGAAAGCAACCCAGGTAAAAGATCTTTCATATTGGACTGTGGATGATGTTGATGATCATTTTTAGTCGTTACACAATGCTGGTGAGCCCCCAGGCCGGTCGTTTTGCCATGCCACTAGCTGGGACATCACTAGTGTTCACGAGCTCATCATTAAAGTCTTTTATTTTAAGTTTGATAAATAATAAGTTTGATTGGGTGTGTGCCGTACTGGGCTGAGGCATTGTGGATGCCATCCTGTAACAGTAAATTCAGAAAAACAGTTGAAGTAGGTCATATTATTCTGAATTTTGTATCATGCATCGAACCCATTTCTCGTTGCGCTTTTACAAGTCAGACTGACTCAAAAGCTAGACATGTGCCCCAAACCTTATCTCAGGGGTCGTTCGGCCCTGTACACTAGGAACTCGGCTTTGAGAATGGGTGAGAAATGGTGAGAAAAAGGGTGAGAAAGGTGAGAAAAAGGGTGAGAAATGGGTGAGAATGGGTGAGAAAGGTGAGAAAAAAGGGTGAGAATGGGGTGAGAATGGGTGAGAAAACACGTTTCTCACCCGGGTGAGATTGCCCCAAAAAGGTGAAAAAAGGGGGAAAACGTGAGAAAAATCTCAAAAAACAGGACGTGAGATAAGTGAGAAAAACGGGAGGTGTGAAACGTGAGAAAAGTGAGAAAATCAGGACGTGAGAAAAGTGAGAAAAACAGGACGTGAGAAAAGTGAGAAAAGTGAGAAAACACAGCGCTGAAAAACACACCCATAATGCAATATGCTGGCAGCAGACACATGCATGCAGTGCCAGTAACAACCGCTGTTCAAAACAGCACGAACAATAATGATTTTTTCATTAAATGTTTGAATAATTTTAATGTTTACAGCTGCCAGAACCCGTTGATTCAACTATTCAACACTGTTATGGCGTTATGTACATCTTCGGCATTCAAATATGCCTTTTCAACACAGTCTGTTATGGCGTTATGACATCTTCGGCATTCAATGCCTGTTCAACACAGTCTGTTATGGCGTTATGACATCTTTCGCATTCAATGCCTATCATCAAATACTATATGGTAGCTAGCTAACAAAGCGGGCCGGTCGAGAGGGCGTCACATGCTGACTTGAAAGTGGAACCGCTTGCATTTTACTCTCGTGGTCCCTGCAAGAAATAAAGCAAACCGACACAATATACGCAAGAGGAAAAGAAATCAGATCCTTGACATAGATGTAAGCGTTCTACAAGGATCTTGAGCTCAGCAAATGTGTATGGCAAATCATAATTCCATCAACATACAATTCTACACATCCATGCATGCAAGAGGCCGGGGGAAAAAAAACAGGCCCTTGCAGATAAACATCTATACCTTCAAATGCCAAAATAATGACACCTATAATTCCCCCTAAAATGAAAGCAGTGCAAGAGACAAAAAAGACATCAGATCCTTGACATAGACATCACCATTCTACAAGGAAGAGCTCACCAGCACCTAACGGTCCATGCAGCAAATGTGTAGAACCCAACACTCACTCTTATGGCAAAGCAGCCCCATGTGGCAAGGCAGCACCATACACATGAATCACACCATGCGCCAGATGTCACACGAGCAAGGCACAACGTTGTCGTCGGATCAGAAAGCAACAAACGTGAAAACGCTAGCGGCCCAAATCTGAGATTCCGCGGAACACAGAAAATAAGAAAGCTCAGAAGCTACCAGCAAGGGATCGAACATATGACCTTTGGCATGATTTCGCGGCTGTGTGAGTCTCCTGATCCGAAGGCATCTCACTTAATTAACGTTTCGAAACAGCCAAACTGCGGAAAATCTCTTACCGGAGAGAGTTGCCAATATCAAGGAGACAACCAGCGCAGGCCAGAAATCGGGAGAATCCGGACCATGGTAGCTCGAGCCTGCCGTTATCTTGTCCGCGTTTTCGAGTCGTGCAGGATTATGAATATGAATGGAGATGGAAATGTGTAGCCTTGTGCATTGAAATTACGGCTGGCTGACGTGAAGAGCGACTACATGACCTACACGGTGGGGCCGGAAACGGCTTGCTTGATTGTGTTTCATCGTGGGCAACGAGTCCAACAACTACTTTCTCTGGGCGGCAAACTGCGGCAAATTGAACGCAAACCTCATCATGAAATCTTGACCGTCGAAATCTAACAATCCGACGACTTATGCAGTATGCCGCGTAATTTTCTGTTGCGGGAGAGCCGTTGGGCCGGTTCCCGACGCGGGCGACCAGTGGTTTGCGTTAAGTTAACTTAGCTGAAGTTCCCCAAGCCGCATGATGGCTCTCATCGACGGCCTCAGTCTATTGACGCGTCGGCCCGATTTTGGCGGCACCCAATTTGACCCCAACGGCACCTACCGACAAAGGGCATACGTACGTTTCACGCGCACCACGACCTTCGAGCTCTGCTATGGCGGTGGTGCCGTGGGGCCCGCATCAGACTGCGGGCCCTTATCTGCTTTGGCGGTGCTGCCGTTGGGCCCGCATCAGAATTCAGGCCCTTTATGCATGCGGGCCATTAATGCATGTTACTTTTTTAGTCTTCTGCATACAAATATGAAGCAATGAGGTCGTGTCCTCTGGATTTTTGCACTGCAAATGGCATTTGCACCGTGTGCAGTTCCTGGACGTTTGGAAACATGCATGATGGCATGTGGCTTAATGTAATGACTGACTAGCTAGACCGTTTCAGTGGTTTTTCATTTGCGGGTATTTCCTCGTAAATGGTGGGAAAGCGATCGCAGCAATGGTTCTCACCACTAGACACTCCCGGCCAGTGAAGCTCGAAAAACACGCCCTGATCAAGCAAGCTGTTTCCGGCCCCACTGTATAGGTCATCTTACAGTCGCTCTTTGCGTAAGCCAGCCATAATTTCAATGAACAAGGCTACACATTTGCATACTCTTTGCTTGGTTATCGGTGTGCCTTTGTTTGGATGCAGGGGGGATCGCTGTGCTGACACAACGCGGCAAGGGATTTGCTGGTAGAAGATGCCCTTCCCAAGGCTGATTACAGCGACCCTGCGAATGGCGACGAGGCCTACTGGTGAGCCTTGTTTTTTGCAAATGCTACTTACGCCGTCTGCTTTGGTTATTTTAATTCAGTCCTATTGAAAGGCGCCTTGGGATTAGCCATGCAATCATGTTTTACTGTCACAAAGCCAGCCCTAGTAATTAATATCTAGTTTGTTTGGTTTTACCCATCCGGGTGCCATGATCTTGCCGCCAGTAAAAGCGTCCTGTGTTGTATCTGTTCTATTTTTTTTAATAACCAATACTTGCAATAATAATACTCTTTGCTGGGTTATCGGTGTGCGTTTGTTTGAATGCAGGCGAGATCGCTGTGCTGACACAACGTTCAACGTGCTTGCATGGGCATCATTAAACCTGACGCCGCTTGTGCCGCAAGGCATTGTAGCGGCGTGTGGGGGCGTGAAGCGCTACGCGGATTCTTTCCACAAAGTCAGGATACACAGGTTCAACTACCGCACGGAGGCTGCGGACCAATCCCAGGGAAAGCGGCACAAGAATGCGGGAGTTGCGGTGCATGGCCCGGGCGGTGTAGACTTTGGTTTCATTACACACATTCTGAAGGCCAGGTTAGAGTACCCACGAGGGGGCTGGGAATGGCAGCTGTTGTTGAAGGTGGAGCTTTTTGATCGCCTTCATGTCGCTCACCTGCCCCACGAGAGGTTGGTGGTCATCAGCAGCGCACAGGCCCCCAGGTCGTCGTGCCTTGTGTTGCCAGGTGCAGTGAGCTCAGTTGGGTATGTCGTCGATGAATGCTATGCTCCCGAAATGGTGGTAATCCCTGCCAAACTGCCATGGAGCATGGCACATCAGGCGCAATCTGCCCTCAGTAACCATGTGTATCACAGCGTGGCAGCAGATTTCCCCACCATGCCGCAGTTTGAAGTGATTGAGGAGGGTGAGCCGATGCCACCGCCACCGCCTAGTGGCAAGAAGAAAGGCAAGAAGAAGGGGTCCAAGAAGAAGAAGGTGGCAGCGGCAGACCTAGGTGATGGCGACGTGGTGCGCCGCGCTGGCAAGGCACCTGCTCGAGGGCGCAGCCGCAAGCGTGGTGCTCCCACAGATGCTGGACCTAGCCAGCCCACCGTTGTAATTGAGGAGGTCCCTATGGCAAAGAGGGCCAGAGGAAGGCAGCGTAAAGCTGTGAACTATTGCGACACTAGTGGGGATGACACTATGTCATCAGAAGATGATGTTGATGCAAGCAACCCCTCGGACAGCAGTTCTGAAGAAGATGACTATTGATTTAATTTGGGCATGACAGCATTGTTTATGGAATGATGTGCTGTTTTATATTGTATGACAACCCTATATTAATTGCACCTTTGTGCACCCTATAATGCATATCAAAGTGGTGTTGAGTTTTTTTTCACGTTAAGGACTTAATGAAATAAAGCTCATGATTTTTCTCGTGTTACACTCTTGGTGAGAAATTTCTCACCACGTTGACTTGTGATTTTTCTCGTGTTAGTGATTTTTCTCGTGTTGGTGAGAAACTTCTCAATTTTCTCAATTTTCTCAAATTTTCTCACTTTTTCTCACCCATTCTCACCTTTTTTCTCACTTTAGGGTTTTTTCTCACCCCAATCTCACCAAAACCCCCTTTTTCTCACCAAAATCTCACCCTGGTGAGATTTTTTGCCTAGCGTTTGCGGAAAAAAATTGAGATTTTTCTCAATTTTCTCAAAAAATTCTCACAAAAGGTGAGAAAATTGAGGGTTTTGAGAAAATTCTCAGAATCTGAGTTCCTAGTGTAGCAAGAGAACCCCTTTCGGATTCCCCACTTGAGCTTCCATTGGCTAACTTGCCGCCGTTGGCAACGAGTCAGCTGTCTGACGCGCCGCCAACGGCGGCGAGTCAGCCGTCCGACGCGCCGCCAACGGCGGCGAGTCAGCCAGGCTGACGCGAGCAAAAACCCTTACTAGAAACACTGCTCCGTGTCCGTGCCTGGTTATTTATTTTATTTGTCCCGTGCCCCCATGGTTGCTAAGGAGTAGCATTGGCTGCTCTAGTTGCCATTCTACGTACGTCTTAAGTGTCTGCCTTGTTCACCCTTCCTACATTTTCTCCCTTGTATACGGTTCTCGTGGGACCCCACATACCGCAGGGTTCTTGCTATCTTCCTAGCTTGGTACCCTGCCCTGTTATGTGAGGGGGGGAGGGGTGCTACCGCAATAAAGCTAGCATTGTTGCTTGACAGCCACCCATACCCAGCCAATCCTCGCTTCCTTGGCTAGTTTTTATTAGTTTTTGTAGGTGTATTTTCTGGCACGATCATGCGCACATGCACTTCCTATGTCTATTGTGCAGTGTTCCTTCTGCACCCCTATGAAGCTAGTGCTGTTTGCCTACTCTCGTGTGTTGGCTGTGCAGCCCTATAGGTGAAATGTCCCCTTTTGCTAAGCGTTGCTTTCGTTCTATACCCTATAAATGATAGCAAGCGCTTGTCCTTGGTGCGCGTCCCAGCTACACCGATAATCGGACATTACTGTATGGTGTTTTGAGGCGCACCATTGATGGTAACCCTGACGCTTCCCTGCCATGTACTCTTGATGTCCATATCCCATGTGGTGTGCCGATGCACTGCCACAAGTGTCATAAGGGACTCACCAGCCCCAAAGAGTCTTCTCTTCATTCCCTATTGTCTATCTACCTGGAAAAAGGCCTCAATTGAGGCCTTTTTGTAATTATGGTGTTGCACGTAATTACAATGAGCCAACAAACTTTATTCCATATATGAGCATAGGCCATCCATTATTATGATTGTTTTGGGGCTCCCAGCCCTTAACATCAGTAATATCACCCCAATACCTATTAAATTATGACCTCATAAAACAGGGTGTCGCTGCGGCGGCACCATAAATTCAACATGGCCATATAGACATGCATGAAAATGGCACTAGTACTGACTTGCCTATGCATTTAACGTGACTTGCGGGCCTTGCGAGGCCTGCCCGACACATGGTCAGCATAGCAGGTCCTGCCATGCTTGCCTGAGGGTGCACACACGTTGACACGGCGGTGGCTAGCCGCGGTGCACTGCACGCAGTAAAACCATGCCTTGTACTCACACTGGCTGCACCCACTTTGGCAGTCCATCTTTTTGAGTGTGTGGCCATCGGGGGCCTCGTCGCCCAGCTCCAGAGTGGCCACAGTGGCCCTGGCCTCCCTAATGCGGTCATTATCCACTAGGTCCAGCCCTGCCTCCACGAGGTAGTCCCGGTACGACTTGTTGAAGCCGGGGACAAACTGGCGCATGGCAAAGAAGCCATTGGTGATCAGCATTGACAGTGACTCGCTAATCTCACGTACAACTGAGTCCTTGGTACCCCAGATGTCGGACATTGCGACCCCGCCCTGGCGCAGGGCATTGTGGTGGTCAATCACCCCCATGTAGCTGCGGTAGAGCTCGGCCACCTTGGGCTGCGCGGTTGTGATGTTGTGCAGCACACCATCTGAGGTGGTCCAGTTCTTCACCTGGTTCTTCCCGGGCAGGGTGGTGGAGCAGGATGCCGCCAAGAGCAAGGGCAGCTTGGACTGGTGGCCGCATGCAAACATGTTCATGGTTGTGTCGTCGGACAGCGTGGCCGTCGCGGTGTAGGCCACGTGGTCCCCGCGGCGCTTCAGCCCAGCAAAGAGGGCATCCTTGGGGAAGTTGCGGTGCCCAGTCTTCACGTTCAGCACGCCATAAAGGCCGTGCTCCCTCAGCGCCACCACCGTCTTCACGCTGCCGAACCACGAGTCAGCGATGACCACCCGGCCCGTGCCGAAGAGGTTCTTCACAAGGCGAAGTACCACGCCAGTGGAGTTGCCCCACTGTGCATTGAACTCCTTCCCCTTCATGTGCTCCTTGCCCTCCTGCATCTCCATGCCCAGGAGAATCTTGGAGCAGCCATCACCCACCGTCTTCAGCTCACGCCCGATGGGCTTGGGCTTGCGGGCCACCACCATCAGCCCCGGCATGCCCTTGCCCAGCCAGGTGATCATCGACTCGTCGCACACGACCACCGTGCCAGGGGTAATTCGCTCCGCCAGGTGGGCATTGACAGTGTCATACCACCTCCTCACGCCTGCAAAAAGGTCGCTCTCCGAGCCCTCGTCATGGGCAGGAAAAGCGAAGGTCCAGGAGAGCTTCTCAAAGAGGGCGCGAGTCATGAAGCGGCCGAAATTGTAGTCAACGACCTTACCCTTCTCCCAGTACGCACGGTAGCCGCCTACGGCAGGATACGCCATCATGAGGCACCGAACGCCGATGAATTGCCAGAAAACTGGCGCCGTCACTGTCCAATCATCGCCGTACCCCTTCTCCCGGCCAGCGGCAGTCATGGTCTCGCAAAACTGCTCGACCCCCGGCACCATGAAGCGCACAAACGCGCCAGCACTGGAGGTGGCGGCGTTGGGAAAGCCATTGAGAGACGGCTTGTTGAAGTTGTCCGGGTACAATGCCGAGCGCTCATCAATGCGGACAGTTGCTGGCATGGTCGACCATTGAGGTATAAAGACGGGGGGAGGGTCTGCGCCATCGGCCGTCGTGTATAAGCGCGCCCAGAGCTCGGGCGCGCGCGCGCGCTCATCGTCGGAATCGGAGTCATCAGGGTCAGAAAACCCCTCCTCCTCATCCTCTGGTTCCCCATCAGACTCCTGCAATATAGCCAGTGCCCGTTCATCGGCGCCTGCCCCAACATCCCCCCCTCGGGTCCGCCGGTCGCTGGCCCATTATATGGGAGCAGCAGCCGGGTGGCAATCACATTCTCATCCCCGTCTATGTCCCACCTCACCTTCACGGAACTGTCACTAATTACGCTTATCACAGTTCCGTGAATCTGCAAATCCACTTCCGGCACTTTTAGCCGTCGGG
Source organism: Mesostigma viride (assembly GCA_009746045.1). Taxonomy (NCBI): domain Eukaryota; kingdom Viridiplantae; phylum Streptophyta; class Mesostigmatophyceae; order Mesostigmatales; family Mesostigmataceae; genus Mesostigma; species Mesostigma viride. The sequence goes on along the minus strand of RPFO01000225.1, from coordinate 1,598,794 downwards.
CCAGCTGCACGGACCATTTATCTGCACGACGAGCCCCTGGCTCGTCGAAATTTCGTGCAAAAGTGGACACACGGTCGTTTTTCCTGAACGACTCCATGGCCGCACATCCACGAAATTGCACGCTCTCGTTGCGTGAAAACCACAATTTTTCACAAAAATAGGTACTTTTCCACCTCACATATCTTTTTGTAACCGTCGACCCCTGTCGACCCCAATGGGTCGGGACGCTCAGCACATATACCAGATTCGCGCCACTGGGGCCGGACGACCCATAGGACCGGTCCTTCCCGCCAAAATGACCGTCCCCAGGTGACCTTGGTGAAAAAGGCCTCAATTGAGCCAAAAAGCCTCAATTGAGGCCTCTGGGTAATTGGACACTATCATAGTGTATTCAATAAACTCGAGGTGTTGTTATGACGCTATGTTGTACCCAGTTGACGGAGACAACTGTTGTTCAGAAAGTTCTCCCTGGGTTCCTGGCGCTCTTGACTGGTCCTTGGCCCCGCCTGCGCAGATCTACACCGCCTGCAGCCCTTATGATAGTTTCCGCATAGAGCATGTTGTCACTTGCTCAATCATGATATCCTAGCTAAAGAATGTCTCTTTTGTTTAGCTCTGCCTGAGTGCATGAATCCTAGAGAAATCTACTCCCTTATTATGATGATGAGGATTGCTTCAAATGCTATGTTCCCATCATGCACAATGATTTCTTCCGAGCCCCTCTTGGTGGAGATATTGAGTATTTGTGTTCAGTCATGTGGACACTTGTTTGGCATATTTAAACTGTTATGTGGTTTAAGAATCGCCTGCAACATGATCAGATGGCCCCCTGCTCGTTGAGTCCGTTTGGTGATTTTTCCATGCCTCCCAATCAATGGACGTGATTTTTCTGATGCAGCGGTAACTTTGGCCTAACTCATCTTTAGTTGACATGCGTAACATGTGCCCACGCAATTTCCTCCTACATATATGTGAGGCTCCATGGCATGACAATGCAACTACTGGCGTACCCCTTACTAATGCTGGCATGGTGGGCTTTTGCTCGCTGCCCCACACAGATCCTATATATCATCTCCCACTAATTGCAACAATGAATGCATGCCATGTGACTGCCGTACTTACTAGGACAAGAACGGGCATACCGCTGCCCCTCCTTCCTGAGGGTAATAATACCGATATGGCCCTAATGATCCATAATGTGCCCTGCATGGTGTCTTGTTTGCCCCATGCATCTCTCGCCTCTTGTAGGGATTGAGATTGCTATGTCCCTCGGTTACGCCTTTCCTCTCATGGCAAATGCTTTATGCAAAGTTCTTAATTGGGATGTACCTTTATCTGTCTTTGACAATGATGGTTCTCACTATGAAGTTGCGCTCGTGATGTGCATTGAAGTTTCCCTCTCCTATTGGTTGAAAGTGAATCACTTGTTGTACGAACTTGGGGACTAAATCAGTGGAATCATCATCAGTTCCCTTGTCCCATGAGGCTATTTTCCCGGCCATATTTAATTCTCATCATGTTTAGGTCGTGGCATAATTAACAATGCTATCCCGCATTCCATGGTCTAAACATGTGCCCTCGGACGGTTTCGTGACTACTCTGTTTGCACATAGCGTGCTGGGTGGATTGTTTTTGCCATGATAATATGCATGGGGAAGCCAATTTTTGTTTAGGCCTATATAGTAGGACCTAAGCTCATTTTGGCCCCCATAATGATAAAACAAGTCTTTGACTCATGGACCTGTGCAAGACGCTTAGCCTCGTGTTGGACTTGTATGGAATGAATGTTTAATGGATGCTTAATAAATGTTTCGTTTTACACTCCTTCCTAAAGCCCGCCCTCGCTAGTAGTTTTGCTAGCATAATACCATATTATATACCGTGCTTGACACCTCTCCTGCTTGGACATGCACCCTCAGTCGGGCACAGAGACTCTTAATGTTGTTGACTGTTGATGTGGGTGGTACCATTCTTCCTTCTCATGATAGCCCGTTATGAGTACACGTGAGGATATGGTACATGAACCCCCGGATGCTTGTATTGTAACAGTGACCGGTCCTATAGTACGGGCATGGCAACATACCAAACCAATTACCCTTGTACTTGCAGTTTTCAGCTGCAACCTGTCACATCAATGACCCTTGTACCCGCAGTTTCCAGATGCCACCACGGGTCACATCCATGACTTGGATCTCTTCTGAAGCATTACCCAACTAGGAATCTCGTTTTCCTCACCGCGCGATGCTAACTATGGCCAACCTTGCTCGGGTCCGCTATCTATCCCTCCCATGGATTCATGCGCCTCCACATCCTTCCCTAGCCAATACTCTTGGGACACCTTCGTGCATCCCATAGCGTGGGCGCTATGATCTGTTAGGGGGGGGAGGAGAGCTCTTGGAAAGACGGTCTTAGTGCATTGGCAGATAGACTTTATACCTGGTTGTGCGCACTCTAATTGAGTTGAATAGGTTTAAATTTTGCTTGCACGAGTGACTTTTGGAAATGCTTGTTCACAATCTTCGCTCTGGACTTAGGTACAGTATGAACATCCATGTTGTCTCCTTGATACATTCATGTCACGGCAATGGTTAGTTTGCCTTACCTGCACGTGGAATCATTCGTGAACAGTGTGCATGTTTTGGATGGTTGCTAAAAACTCTCTGCAGGGAGTGATCAAGCCTCACATGCCATATGGATGGTAGAGGACTGTGTTATGGCTGCCAAAGGACCCATGATAGTCGTGATCCTTGTGGGTGTTGTCTTTTGGGTTGGCCTATACGTCTTGAATGCACATGCCATCGAAGTGTTTCCTTACAGTACTTACCCTTGTGGAAAACAACCAACCAACAGACCAGACCGCAATTCCCCAGACCCAACTACACATCGAGCCACCTTGCAGATGTGGCGTCAATGACAGTCGGTACCTGAACGTCCGACATCAACCACGATGTTTCAGCTACCGAACGTGACTTCAGTTGGTTCAGGTGTTGCATCCCAAGGCAACAATACTGTAGCAGGATAAAGTGATCAACGTGTGACAGTCCGCCGCTGGAAGCGGACAAAACGGACAAGTATTTTTAGCCCCTAAATGGTCTGGCTGCCGATTTTCCGCCTAAAACTGAGTTACAGCCGACACGTCGGCCCCTTCTCGGGGGACCAAATGCCGCGAAAACTATTGAGAATTAGGAAAAGTTTAGCTGAGAAGATCGAAAGTTTATAATTTTCCTCACAGCATGGTACTAGGGTTTGCATACTTCTGACAAAGTTATAGAGGTGTTCTGGCCGGTCAAAGTACAAGGGGTCAGGGTACTTTTTCACGTACAACGTGCATTCCGGAAAACGACGACCTGGCCATGGCGGCTTGCGCCCACGCATGGCATTTACGTTTTCGTTCGAATTTTCTGACCAAACTCAGGAAATTGATTTTATACGTCCTAAAGATGATACAGGCCAATTTTTGGTTCGCGGGAATGCCATTTGATAGGTGTCGGCAGCGTTCTTGCTGGAAAAAACTGCGATCAGGCCGGACGATAGAAACGTTGACAGCAATAACTTTCCGGCGTATTTTAAAGGATATATTGGTTTCTTTGTACTTTTTATGATACATAGTAGTCGTAAACGTGCAAGGGTGGCCAGAAATCGCCGAATCCAGCGACCATGCTGCACAACTTTGGTGTGCCGAAATGCGCCATTTTGCGGCCACCGCCTGGGCCAAGGTAACGCCATCCATGCCTGGTAAAGCTGAGTTATCGTTTTCCTATCAATGTTTGGCGTTTATATATACGTTCTAGCTTGTGTAGCACATTCTTTTTGCATTATTCATGCTCTTTCTTGACCCTGGCCTGGCCCCTTTCTAAAACACCCTTCTTAGATGCTTCCCTCAGTCAGTTGACCTGCCACAGGGTGATGGTGAAAAGTTTTAGAGGCTGTATGGGTTTGAATACCTCCATATATGTTTGTTATACATTTCCCACACACATATTGCATGAGTGTGAGGCAGTTGGCTGGTCTCTGTGGCATCATCAAGCATGTAACCGGTGAGTAGAAGCTTCCCATTGTCAGCATGTGCCACCAGGTGTGCTGGCCATCACCTGGCAAGCTATAGCAGCTTAGGCCTAGTTTATCCTTGCTAGGGCAAGCTGAAATAGGCTTAAAATCACTAGTTTGTTGGTGGCTGCCTCATAGAATGCATGCCTTGCGTAGGGTATCCGCACCACGTTACCTACGTGCATGGACAAGGTGGCACCTGCACATAGGTGCCATGTAAGGGCAGTGTGATGATGCAGTTATGTTTCCCCATCATTGTGGAAGGGAAATGTATTGTGTGGCATGGTTGGGGGCCATATTAGTAGGTATTAGTAGGTAGTATGCCCACTCCTACCCCCTTGGTTGCTTTTTACCAACGGTACCCCTATGGGCTGTACTGGGTGTAACTGCTGGTATACCCACCCAAATGATGACCCCAATGGCTCAAACTGTTCAGCAACTAATTGTTTATCATCCCTGAAGTGGTAGGTGCCTAGCTCTTACAACATAATTCAAAATGCACATTCTACCAAAAATGAAAACGCTCGTCTTGACCCCCCTGACTTTGAAGGCAGTTATACATGGCCTACCCTGCATATATGTAAGGTTGTGATATACCAACCCGAAGGGCAACTCATGGACATGCTTGGCCCCCAAGGACAGCCATTGGATATGGGTGGGTTGGATGGCATCTGGTTTGCAAAATTGTGAAGTTACAGCCGATGCATCGGCAGTATTTCTGCCCATTTAGGGGTTAGAGTTAGCTGGTGCCGATCGGAAGGGACCGGCCCGGTCACTGTCCGTTTGGTGTGGTAGAAGTATAGTCGCGTGGCACACTATTTTGTACACTTCTGAGCCGACCCAGAGTCGTCAGATATTTTGTGTGTGTGCCAAACGACCCTAAGTGTGTGAGCTATGTTTGTTCAGGGCCGGTTGGCCCGGTGTCTGTTCGTGTGGTCAAGAGACAAGTTGTAGCGCGTGGCGGCGCCGCACGCCACGCGGTTGTCAAAGTATATGGATGGGGAAGGTGGCCCAACCTTCCCACGCGTTCATGCTTCCTGAGCCTGCGTCATCCATTTAGTTCTTCCCCCTCTTGTCCCGATTGTAGTTGGCCCCGGACCCGTTTATTATTAATGAAATAAAGACGTTGGCACGCGAGATTTCCAAGTTGCAACCCATTGTCCAACGGGTTAAAGATTCTTTCCTGATACCTTGATCAGGACCCGGCCCGGGTCTGATCACAGGTCCGGACGTAACATTGGATCGGAGGAGCGCCCGTGCTGGACTGCACAGGGCTGCAACGGCCAAACGCGCCGCATTGAAGTCATTAATTTCATTATTCAATATTCGGTCGTCAGCCGAACTGCCGAAGTCAACGAATCGGGCAAGCTACAAGGTACGCCTAGCCCACTGAGTTGGATCCCAAGTGCTGCTTCCTAGAGAGGATTCCTAGAGAGGACACCGGATACTCAGTAAAATTTGGCAGATCGAAGCCTTGCAAGCTTCTGTCTTAATACTTAGTGCTAACGTAGTAAATCGAAATCAGATCGCCCCGTTTTTGGAATCTTGTTACAAATCTTTTTGCAGTTTTTCCCTTCACGAACCTTTTTGCAGTCTTTTAACGAACCCTTTTTGCAGTCTTTTGACGAACCTTTTTGCAGTCTTTTGACGAACCTTTTTGCAAGTCTTTTAACGAATCTTTTTAGACTCTTTTGCCCTGTAAAGGCGCAGCATCTGGACCCGACTTGGCAAATTCTAGTGGAAAATTGGTCGTATCACCTCGGTAGCATTACGGTTAATGGAAGGGCAGGCCCTGCCCGAAATTAGACGATTTCTTTAGGTTTTAATCGCCCTTTCCTTTCGAAAACGAATTAGCAAGTAGGGGAGACCCTTCCCTTGCTTGGCCGTAGTTGGAATCGCTCAAATTGGTGGAATATTGCTTGTTTTTGACCCAGTAAAGCGGAGAGACTTGAGTCGTCAAATTAGAACCACATTGTGTGAACTGGATTGAATTCACACATTGCTAGTGTCCCTACTGCGAGTCTAGTGCTTAGGAATATTGTAGGAATGATGTCTTGCCCTGGCATGCGCAGTTAGGACCTGTTTGTGTGATTTTGTCTCCATTTTCACACGAGACGGCTACGAGCCAGGACGCCAAGGGTCGCCAGCATTGTTTTCTGTTTTTCGTCCATTGCTGAAGGGCCCAAGTGGTGAAGGGCCCAAGACGGCGACGACCCAGCCACGGCTGCAAGGAGACCAGCATTCCCCCACTGTACAGGGGAAATGCTGCCGAAATTTCACTAAAAACAGGTGGTAATTGTGCTGTGGGTTACGGGTTAGTATCACCCCGTTAACCGAGTGGTGTGCATGCTTGCGCTGCTTGTTTGAAACAGGCCTTTGCTACTACCCCCTGAGAAAAACCTACCCACCCTGCACACGGACCCCCTCTGGCCCTTTCAGTTATCAAGGTATGTGCTTATGAGTACACTAGTAGGCTGTCATTAGTAATATGGTATCATAATGCGTGTGCCCCAATCTGCTAGCTCTTCCCAATCCTCTGCATCCAATAGTAAGAAACGAGTACCCCGTGATCTTAGTTCCATTTGGCGTCCCAGCGGTACAGGTAGTAACTACCCCTTCTATGCTGTAATCACCCCTACGTTTGCAGGCATAGTACTTAGTTGGGTTACAGCCAGTAACATAACCTCAGGGATCCCACAGTGTGAATATCCAGGGTTCCACTCATTGGATGCCGCATATGAATACCTTATAGATAACTTGCGTGCCCCAGAAGGACTCCATAGACGTGGGCACCCGGTCACCAACCCTACTCGCCGTGCTCGATGTACCCCTGTCATTCCGTCTCCTGAACCGTGTCCCTCTCCTGCCTTGTCACAAGTCACTAGACAAGTAGGTCAATCGTCCCAGCCGTTTACGACATCTAGTTAGGGAGTACAAGGGTGACGCGTGCCAGTAGTCACCCCCGCCTCGTATTGGGTGGTTAGCAGTACTGATAGAGGGAAAATAAACAAGGCCATGATAAGGATACAGGCGGTAGACCCGAGTAGTGTTGCTTAATTAAATCATGTTTTATTGTTTCTAATTTGTTTTGGCCTACTTCTTTCTTAGAGGCCTAAAATCATCAAGTCACTGACCCCAGTGGGCTTGATTTTTATTTCGTGTCGCTATTGTACCCCCAAAATGGTACCCCAGCATGGGGGTCCCCTTTCCTCGTAAGGGATTATCCCCAAAGGAAATCGACATTCTAACACTGGAAAACGCCTACCCTGGCGAGAAAGCTCGCGAGTTAACGGCCCGGTACCGCGCGGCTGTCAAGCTCATCCGCAAACGAGTGCACGGCTACGGCGAGTCGTATCATCAGACCGCCCACGCCCATCTAGTTTACCGCGCACTGTTCTCCCACGAGGACGACGCAAGCCTTCCTCCATTTGTGGAACCCGCGGCCCCTAACGTCCTCGCGTCACTCGTACTCCCAAAGTCACGCCCGGCCGGCCCGCGGCCTCGGCGTACGGCCATCCGCACAATTGGCGGCGGGTACCTCCTCCGTAGTATCTGGGTCATTGAAGCTATCGCGCGCGCCGCACGCCTGGAGCCTGCCCCAACTAGTGACTTTACTGTTTTCGGCGGCGAGGAGTACGTGCACCGTACCTCAGACGGTCCCATGACGGACCCCGTAAATATCGAGGGCTAGATAACGTCTTGACCGTTCTTCCTTCTATATAGCGGCACTAGTGAGACCCCGTGTGTTTAATTCAATAACTATTAGTAATTAAATTCTTGCGTGCATAAACAAATGGCCGATCATAGTCAACATCAGCCTAGGCAGGCAGGAGTAGACAATGCAGACGCTGTGAGTCAGCGTACCCGGTCCCATCAGGCCGGCCAACCCCAGGCACGGCCCCCTCAGCCTGTCCCTGCACCGGCTGCTAGTGTAGTCCCACCCGAGACCGCTCCTATTAATGACAGGACAGCAAACCAATCCCCTGCGGCTACCGAGCCCACTCTACACCTTACCCCTGATCAGCCCCAGGTAGCTATCCCTCGCACCTCTCCGGTTGGTCGCGGGCGTGGTGGTGGCAGTGCTAGCCCACAAACCCAGTTACATGTTGGGCGAATTGTCGGCCAATATCCTGTCGCATCAGTAGCCCCTCGTGCTAGCCTGCGCCCGGGATTGCGTGCTCACCCACCGTCATCTGTGCGTCTGTCCGCCCCCATCGGTGGTCGGGTAGCACGTCCCGCTATTCCTCGTACAGAGGCCATTTCTGAGCTGGCCAATGGGCCCTATTCCATGGCCCACACTCACACTCGCGTAGCCGACATTGAGGCTAACGCTGATTTCAGTACCATGCATCCCTCAGATCCCTTGTACGACCATCAATTCTATTATGAGACACACTCTGCTCGCCCTCGGTCACGCATGGCTACCCGAGGCGCCCGTTCTGCGCCTGGTATTCCTGCCCGTGCTCCGATCCCGTCCTACGACCCGGTCGACGACGTACCGGACTTGTGTCCCAGCGACAATGGTGAGGAACCCGCCGACGACAACGCGGGTGATGATTCGCTCCCTCCGTGGGCTCGATATGTTGAGGTGAGTGGTCCCCGCCGTCCTGGTGGTAAAGACCGCAAACCTCCCGCTTTGCCCACGCTTTCTGTCACTAGACTGACGCTCGATTGTACAGCCAACAGATTCTTGATTGGAAACACTCATTGTATCAGGAATTTTCTCTGTGGGAGGAATACCACGATTGGCGTCTGTCTGACTCTGTTAAGATAGGCCTCATTCGCACCCGTGCTCTTGACCGTGCTGTCGCCTCTCTCCTGGGATGTGAAGAAGTAGCCTCCCATACGTACCCTGGTTCGGTTGCTGAGCTGATGGCGCGCATAGAGCGTCGTTGTATTCCCCCTGACGCCGACCGCCGCGAGCGGTTGGAATTCGGTCGCCTCCGTCAAGGCCAGCGCCATGTTTCGGCATATATGACCGACTTTGACCTGCGCCTGGCTCGCCTTAAGGACGTCTCAGGTGCAGAGGCCCGCGCCCGCTTTCTTGAAGGTTTGCATCCAGCACTCCTCGCTGAGGTCTTCCGCCACTTTTCTGAAAGCCGATGGCAGGACCTGCAGCTGCGGCAGATTCGCCCCTATCTCCTTCGAGTCGCGGACCTCATCATGCCACAACAACGCACGGCCCGCGCGAGCGTGAATCAGTTAGGCGTAATTAATGACCCCGACCAGGACGAGTTTGTAGATGAGCTTCAGATCCCCTTGCGTGTGGCCGAGTTGGCTGTGATGGATGCCTCGCGCATCCGCTGCTATCACTGTCAGGAAATTGGGCATATCAAGCGTGCTTGCCCTCGTTTCCTTGCCGGCGCCCCGGCTACCGCTCTCCGGCTCCGACCGGCCGCCCCGTTCCTTTTCAGCGCCCGACCAATACCCTACCAACGGCTGGTCCGACTCAGCGTGCGCAGCGCCCGCTGAATGAGGTGGATGTTCAACCGCAGGACCCCGCTGGCAGCCTACCAGCCGACGAGCCGCCTTCCGGTCTACTCGGTGGTAAGGCGGTGTTCGACTCTTTCTCCCGTGACCCGCCTTTGGGGGAGGGGGAAGAGTAGACCGCCAAGACGGGGGCACCTTGCGGTCAGACCCCGCCCCAGTATTTTTGCCAGTATATACCACGCGACTGGGCGAAGCGACCCCACCCTCACCTCCTCGCGTGCGCCCCTTGCTTCTTTTTACAGCAGGACTCCCAGTGCCTGCGACCGTCACCGACCCAACCCTCGCCACCACCGAGGTTATGGCGGTAAAGCTATTAGTAGATAACGGTGCTGCCTGCACCTTCGTGAGTGATGCCCTTGTACAGCGCCTAGGATTAACTCCAGTCCCACATGATGTTCCTGTTGCCATCCAAGTTAGCTGAGATACCTCGAGGCTGACTTGTGGCCGGAGCCACACAGGGGAACATACAATGTGACCGGAGTTATTCTGGCGGAGACAGAATAACGGTGCCGAGCGCCGGTTGTGGCGCGACGCACACACGTGTACGCAAGTTACGTAGCTAGCAACTAGTCTAGTGGACGTTGTGCGTAGTAACGTTGCTCCAGGTCTAGAAGCCTCTAGAACCTGGACACGTGGCGGACAAGTGAGCGTAGTCCAGTTGTCCTAGGGATCTCGTGTGAGTGATGTGTCCACGACATATAATGTGTGCCCACATATGGAGTGAATAATGACAAGGAACGCCCGATCCCTGGCGTTGCTGCAGCCATCATTCTCACACTGAGTCCCCAACGTCTCCGACGTACATGTATATATCTAACTATCCACTATGCGGATGGGCGAACGAGTGTCTCCACAGGAACTGTGAAGCTGCGACCTGTTGTGAACGGGACCCCAATTGATGTCCTTGCCACTGTCGGCCCGATTACAGCAGCCGATATATTGCTAGGATTAGACTGGCTGCAAGACAACAAGGTACAGCCATGACACCATGATTGTCTGGTTCCCCGACGGCACCCACTGGCTCCCCGACAGGTACTATGATGTTACCCAGGCCACTGTGGTGGACGTTACGCAAGCTGTTGATCCTTGTCATATTCGCTCCCTGGACGAAGTCCTCATGACCCGTGAGGAACTTCGTGAGCTGGTCAAACAGGAAGGAGAGCTTCAGTGTTTTGTATTGCAGCTTATGGCTGACCCGGCATGCATCGATCCCCTCGTCGCTGCTCTGAACGAGATGGGCATAGGATTCACAACAGAGGAACAGGCCCGCTTTGATAAGATCATCGATTCCTCCAAGACGTTTGAGGAGCGAACACCTGCTTATCCCCCGGCCCGCGCTGTGCTCCATCGCATTCATCTCAAACCAGGTGCGGCACCCACACACTCACCAATGTATAGAATGGGCCCAATCGAGCTCAAGGAGCTCAAGCAAATCCTCATTTCCCTGCTAGACTCTGGTCTTATAGAACCCAGTAATAGTCCCTTCTCCGCAGGTGTCCTTCTGGTCCCCAAACCCAACGGCAAGTGGCGACTAGTTACGGACTACCGAAAGCTGAATGATATTACCATCAAGTCAAAATATCCCCTTCCTAGGATAGATGACATTTTCAACAAAGTCCAAGGTGCAACGTGCTTTACTGTCCTAGATTGTGCAGATGGCTTTTGGCAGTTGCGTATATCGCTCCCGAAGATTGCGCAAAAACGGCCTTCGCCACCCCATTCGGCCACTATCAATTCAGAGTAGCAGCCATGGGTCTCTGTAATTCTCCTGCCAGCTTTCAGATGTTGATGAATGAAGTTCTACGTCCTGTCATGGGCACGTCTCTACTGCCCCAAGTGCCTCAGGACCTCAAAGACCCAGATCCAGCTGCTGCTCCTGTCCCCATTGCACCTCACAAACGACAATGCGCTGTACCATATATGGACGACATCCTCATTTATTCTCGATCCTTTGATGATCATTGTGAGGATGTACAAGCTGTTCTCGACATTATGGAAGCCAACCATTTGTGGGCCCGCCGAGCCAAGGTTCGTGCTGGCCGAAGTGTACCATTTCTCGGCCACATCCTGTCCGATAAGGGTGTCGCCACAGATCCTGAGAAAATCGCATCTGTACAAGAATGGCCTGTCCCAACGGACGTCAAGAGCATTCGTAGCTTCCTAGGAATGGCATCCTACTATAGGCGATTTATCCCCCGCTTTGCAACCATTGCCGCTCCGATTAATCACCTCTTGAAGAAGGACGTGCCCTTTGATTGGACGCCGGAGTGCCAGCAAGCCTTTGACCTTCTCAAGTCCCGTCTGACCACAGCCCCGGTGCTGATCTTGCCTGACCCCAGCAAACATTTTGTGGTGGCGTGCGATGCCAGCAAGGTGGCCATCGGCGGTGTGCTACTCCAGGACCATGGAAACGGCCTACAACCGATAGAGTACATCTCACGCACTATGATTCCTGCAGAGCGCAACTACCCCGTACATCAACAAGAGCTCTTGGCTCTTGTAACAGTATTTTCTGACAGTGTGTATACTGTTATGTACATCCAAGTGGACGTGAACTTGGAGTTCAGCGTTCAGTGTAAATGGCTGAGTCTTTTGTACGGCCAAAGTGTAATGATTCCTGGCCTGACTTGACTTTTTGGGACTTATATGCGGAGTGCCCTTTTGATGGTCCTTTGTGTTGGGCCCTGGACGGTACGGGACAGTACCTTGGAATCTATGTGTAATCTGACTGATGTCAGTTAGTATCTTTCGTAAGTTAGGGGTGTAAAGCATATAGAGAGAGAACCTTACCGGTTCATCTGTGTTCTGATTGGCTGAGACCTGTAGGATTGCGTTGGACTCCTCTGTGTCGGCGGGGACATAAGCTTTGCCTGTTTGTCACCATAGCCATCACGCGGATACCCCCAATTATGTGAAGTTATTTCTAATAACCAAACATGCTCACTTCAGGCCCTGTTATTGGACAGCCATATCCGATAGACAGGAAGTCTTGTGTCTGTATGAACAAGCAGAGAGACGCCCGACCAAAAGGGAACCACCGCTCTCTATCGCGTAAGTACCGTCTCGTAGGAGAGGCCTCTAGACGGGAAACGACCACCCTCTACGATTCCTGGAGAGTGCTAGGAATCTCCTCTGTCTCTTGGGGTTTGATAAGTCCGTTCTGTCTTTAATGACAGGAGGTAAAAGATCTGTGCATTTAGTGGAGCAGAGACCACCATTTTATTCTGTTACATTGGTAATCGGAGGTTTGACCTCTGAACAGACTTATCAAAGCATGGGACGAGTTTCCGTGTACTGACTCTTTCAGTATACATCAACCATTTCCGCCTACCAACGTTTTTTCTACCGAGGAAAGAACAAGAACGATAGCATTCGTCCTGGTTGAGACATTTAGAAGAAAGCTTTCTATCTAGCTCAGCGGCCAGTCACTTGGCGGTTTCACCAACCCTGCTGAACTGTATAGAGTGCATTCTTCACTGGGCAGCGAATTTCTTTTTGCAGTCTGTGTTGCGGAATAGGCTATGCGTCTGGCATGGGACGTTCTCACGAACAAGCCGAGCCAGACCACATTTTCCTGAGCCCAAGCTAACGCACCAGACCAGCCAACTCAAGTGATTCTGCTGCTGTCGACTATTCGACAGTGCGTCAATCTGCCCTACCCGCTGAAACGGCAACGAGCTCTACACGACAACAACAATCAGCCGACACAGTGTGGTGGTGGCAACGAGTTCTTCCAGTCGTGACAATGCCTTCTTTTTCAACGACTACATCTGCCAGTTTTAGTGACAACATCTTCATGTTTCGGCAACAACCTTTCGCTCTAGCGCCGCCGTGTGGCTGTAGCAGCGACTTCTGGTTGTGGCGACAGCGTCGTCTGCTGCAACGGCATCTGCTAGGCCAACATCTTGAAAAGCAGGTGGGCACCTGGTGATCTCTTTTGGTTGCAGAAGAGATGCCTAGGGGATGAGACATTTTTCTTTCTGTTCACCACCATGATGCTAGAATGGAGAAGACCCAGTCCTGTAAGCAGTTTGGAGGAAGGTCTTTTCCCTGTTCTAGTCATGGCTTGTAAAAAGGGTGACAGTCCCATGTCTCTTAAGGTGTGCTGTAATACTGCTGACACCTTGACGGTGTTGTGCCTAACACCTGCGTGCCTAGTTAGGGAGTGCTGGCTTCTTCGCCCATAGGGTGGGAGGAGAACAACCTAGTTGTTCCCATCATTACATTATTCCATGCCTGTGATGCTGTTTTAGCATTGCTGTGTGAGTCTGAGCTTTTAGCACTCACCATAGGCTTGCGTGGAGTAAATGTTTTGATTGGTGCCTGTCACTGCCCTCTAGTAGTGTATCTGGTACGTTGTAGGGTCTCACCCACCGTAAAAATTTTCTGGGAGGGTGTGGATCTGACCAGACACCTTGTGCATGGTTCTGGCACGTACCAGCACACAGCCAGATAGTTAGTAATAGAAAGGCTATCTATTCCAGGATGGTTTTGATAGTCAGTAGTTTATTTAGAATACAACCAGGACTTGGGTCAGCCAGCATTCAATGTTATTTCTTGGTGCAGGCTGAAACTTGTACCCCTGTCCTGGGTAGTCACGGACACTTGTATTATCTATGGATGGTGTGCTCTATTGCATCTATGGCTGTAGATGTGATAGAGTACTGCACTCTATTGATAGTATGACGTGCACCTCTTCAGTTGCATAGACATCTTGCAGCTGTAGGTAGCTACTTCTGTGCCTCTTTTGAGTGCATGCTTCTGCAGTGCCTCCTTGGGTGCATCCCTGCCATGTTCTCTGGTCTTGCACACATAGGTGCCTTGATTGCGTGAACTAGCTATTTGGCTCACTGCTGAGAACATTGTAATGGGCAGTGTCAAGTCTTTCCTTTTCTTCTTTTTTTAGCAGAAAGGATGCTTGTTCACTGGGTCGACCGGTCCCATAAGGAGTATGGTCATCAAGTTCGCTGCATAGGACGTACTTTACGTCTGCCCTTGATGACTCAGGTTGGCAATAGTGCCTTTTAGCAATCTGCTGTAGTTATAGTTTTATAGCTGGCTTGTCCTAGACACATGGGCTGTTACGTGTTGTCACCCCGTGTCTTGGTTAAGACCTGCTGCTTAGGGGAGCCACTAACAGTCTCCCTGTCACCTGATTTAGGCCATACAGTATTATATAGTATTATAGGCCACCTGTTGGGAGACGCCAGCTTTGTTTGTCTCCTAACCCTGCCAAGGCCGCCTATATTCTGCAGTACTAGTTACGGCTGCCTGTTGGGAGAATTTAGTTTGTTTGTCTAAGTAAGTAAGTAAGTACTTGCGTGTCATGCGCAAAGGCATGCCACGGAGTACTATGCTAATCTCATTAGAAAAATAACTACACAAAAGTTTAAACAAATATCGTCTGCATCATCCCCCAACCGTTAAGCACTAGATGGGGATGTAATCCTCATCCGAGCTGTCCTCTACTGTAATGGCAGACGAGGCGGTAGTGTAGCGGCTATCCTCAGGACCAATAACCTCCACCTGCGGACTTCTACCCTGGCTAGCAACGGGCCGCGTTGTTTGTCTCCTAACCCTGCCAAGGCTGCCGGTATTTTCTGTACCAGTTTTGTGCTGCCTGTTGGGAGAAAATAGTTTGTTTCTCTCCTAACCCTGCCAAGGCTGCCTGTAGATTCCAAGTGCCTAACTCTTACGTCAGTCACTCAGGTTTACATCTTTCTTGTGGCCATTGGGATGTTGTAGACGTTGTGCTTATCATGGATGACGTCTATACAGTTGCCCCTGGTTGCCTTATTATGGAAAGATGTACAGTTGGTTGATAGATGCGTGACAGTTGTTTTTCAGTCATGAAAGCAGTCACTAGCATCTGTCCCAGTGTTGGATATACCAGAATCCCCACGTGGTTTTGGTTGTTTGCAGTCTTATAAGAGCTTGCCTGAGGGTAAATGATGTGCCAGTACGCCATGGCTGAGTTTTACTTATTTTGCTTTTTCCTCAGTGACCTGGACTTCCATCACTTGGGCTTTCTCTGCATGTAAGCCTTTCTTGTTAGCTGTCTGCTGACTACTGATGAAGTTCATATGGTCAGAAACAGTGGGAGTCATACTTCTCATGTGATTCCCTGTTTTCAAGCTCTCTCTCTCTCCGCGTGCAGTCTGTGACTCCAGTGCACCAGGTATACAGACTGTGTGCATACCTAGAGTACTCATCTTCTTCGGTTCTCACGGTTATGAGAGCTTTGAGTATTCGCAAGGCCTACGGAGTGGCCTAATGGTGTGCATCTTTTGGAGCAGTGGACATCATGAACAGAGTTGCTAGGGTGTGTCAAGGACTTTTTGTGGCTATCATAACAGGGATGCAGACGAGCATTCATTAAGTGTGGAGTTTACCGGTGACTCTTGTTACTCCTCACTGCTTGTCAATTGCTTGCCTTTGTTATTGATCCTTGTCACTGTCCTCTTGACCCCCTTCTGATCTTTCCTTGCTTGCTAATCCTTGTCTTGGGAGGAAGCTCTCACCTCTCACCTCTGTTCATTTCTTTGTCTATCTTGCTGCCTCCCATGAGTGGACTTTGTGGTATCCTCTCATGTCTGTCTGAGAGCCTCTCTCTGATAGAGTTTTAATTGGGTACAACAGTATGCTGGCATCTGTACCCTGAGTGCCTACTCACTCACCTTCAGTAGTACATGATGCAAGGGGGTCTTGCTCGAGCTCTTGAGTATTTCTCTATGCTGACGGACCCTTCCGCCCTTGAGCTGCCCACAGTACAACAGCGTTCTGGATCAATGGACAACTTTTGTACCCGGGATGGGTTGTGATACTGTTGCTTAGAGTCTTAGCCTAGGAGCTGTGAGCTCTCTTTGTGTTGACCTCGTCAGCCTTACCCGCTGCTTGACATCAATCTGCAACCTTATGGCTGTCAAGGATTAATCCATGTTGTGTGGTAGTTAACGCCAAGCGCATTGGCGTGATCCTGATTCGGCATTTCTCTGCGATTCCAGCGGCACCGGAACGAGTTCATTCCGACAAGTATCAAGAAAGTTATGGCGTTCCGACTTCCCGGTCGCGCGCGAGCGCGAACCGGCTGTTCTTCTAAGTCGGACGTGAATATTTGCCGACGGCATATGGGGTCGACAGTAATTCCTGGGCTGACAGGAATTAGGTGCTGTACCTACGTCGTACGCAGGAAATAGGAACCTTAACCTGTGGTCTGTTGGTACCGCAGGCCTAGTCCTGGACTTCTAGGTGCAGATGCAATAATCACTGTGGTGACTGTACTCTGTGGTCACTGTGCCTGTATGGAAGACCTACTGTATAGGAACTGGGCGCTGTACAGGTAGTGAATACTGTACCGGGAGTGTTATTACTGAGCATACCTCTTAGGTTGCTCAGGACTAGCAAGCACAGTGCACAAGTATATAAACAATAGGCCAGTGCCAATTGGGCATCTCTTGCGAGCCTGCCTCACGTGTGTTGCCTTGACTTGGCAAACGCGTGTACAAGCCTCAAGTGTGTGAGCGCTGTAACATTATCCAATTTTAACAAAGCTCCGTTTCCAACCATATTCACACATTGCTGCATTGCAACCATATCCTTCACATTGCGTTTGCTAGGAACGTTAACTCAAATTACAACCAGTCTCAGCGGAGCGGCCAGGAGGGTCGTTGCTGGTTGCGGTGTGCAGCGTTGACGACGCGAGGAGCTCGTCCGGTGGTGAATGGTGCAGGAAGAACAACGGCAGCAGGATTTCCGGTTTCGGCAGTCTGCTGGGGGTTCGATTTCGCCTGAATTGCATCGTGTCGTTCGAGATCTATCTTTATTGCTTGCAGATCGTCCGCCTGTTAATCGCAGCTTCGTGCAATTCGTCGACGACCAGGTCGAAGATTGGGAGCAAATTCTGCGGCACGTCCAAACCATCGTCATTCCGGAGCACCGGAGCATCGACGACCTCGAGCAGGAGCTTCACGGTTTGGTCGGCATCCAGACGGTGATTACAGCAGTAGCTGAGCGGGTGCGTGCGGAGTTGGCGGCTAGGCGAGGAGAGGCTGCGGAGGCAGCTGGCGCAGTGCGACACGAGTTCGTGCCGGCAGCAGCGGTTGCGGGTGTACCACGTACTTTCGCAGGCGTAATCGGCGACGAGGGTGTTGCAGCGGGACCAGTTAGGCGTGAACGACGCGGAGCGGAGCATTACAGGCGGCTTGCAGAGGTCGGGGCGACAGCGGAAGCCATCACCGGAGGACAGCGCGCGGCAAGAGTCGGCAGGTTTCCGGAGCGAGCAAGGGTTCCTTTTCAGGAACTGCCCCAACCCCTTCGCGTTCGTGTGACGCGTTGGGAAGAGTTTGCCCCTCTTGGTTACGATAGTGACCTTGAGGAGGGAGCAGGGGGCGTCGCTGGGCTAGGCGACGAGGCGCTTGGCGACCACGAGGTGCCAAGATACAATCCGCGGGGTGCCAACGACGGGTTGTCACCTGTCTACTATACCAACGGTGACGATTCAGTCATCGCGGGCCGACAGCGGGTCGACGACGGCGCAGCGGGTAGCAGGGTGCCAGAGCTGATTGTGGTGAGCGACAGCGACAGCGACAAGGAGAACCAGGACGCGCCTGGGGCCAACCGTGGTGGTCTTGCCTGAGTGGTAACACTTGGCACTTTCCTTTCTTGTTCAGTAGCTTATATTGCTTTAATTGCTGCTTGGCCACTTGGCTGGCTGTAGCAGATCTGAACAGAGGCCATCATGGATGAGGGAGCTACTGACCAACAAGCGCGCTTTATGGGCTTTGCGCGGCGCGGCGCTGGGATGGATGGACGAGATGGACGCGATGGACGCGGTGGACGCGATGGACGCGGGGACGGCCAGGCGCTGGGAGACCAGGCTGCGGTGCCAGATGATCAGAGCCAAGGATCGCAGGGCGGTCAGAACGCGCCAGCCGCAGATCAAGCGGCGCCTAAGCGACCGACCGTGGCTGAGGGGTACGCGGTGCTAGGCCAGTTTCAGTCCATCAAGGACAATTGGCAGCCCCGGGACGCTGAGAGGATGTTAGAGGACATGAACTTGTACACGGAGATATACACCGGTGACAAGCTTCGCATCCTGGCGTCTAGTGCCTACATAAGGCAGTCGGCGAGGCGGCTGTTCAAGTTTGTTCGGGAGCGACACGCGGCGGGGGACACCTGGGCGGCGTTTATGACGCGACTCAGGGTGTTCCTGAGTGACAAGAGGACCATAGATGGGTCCCACCTGAAGCAAGAATACCTGGACTACAAGCCCATCAAGGGGCAGCTAGTGGTCCACGCCTTTGAAGACTTCGTCAAGCTGAGGGAGGACGCCATGGCCAAGGGATTCTTCGTTGCAGATCGGATGGCCATGGGCGACTTTCTCAAGTCGCTGCAGCTGGATCCGGTCACCATGGATAATGTGACCATCCACATGCGACAGGTCCATGGCTGGGCAGCCATGACGGACCAGTTGTATGAGTGTTTCAGCGGCAAGTACGTGGGTGGTAAGCGCCCTCGTCAAGGTGACGAGGAGGCCGCTGAACCTACGGTTAAGTCCATGAGGGGATCGGGCCACGGGGGCCCAGCGCCCTCGAGAGGGCCTGAGACCTCTTCAAGGGGTCGAGGAAGGTCCAGGAGGGGGCGTGACAGAAGGGCTGGACGGGGGACCCCGCCGAAGTCGGGACATCCACAGTCCCAGTTTGACTTCAAGAGGGTGGGTGGTCCTCCCAAGGCTGGGCCCAGCAGTGGGACCTCACGGGACATCAGTCAGGTGGAATGTTATTTCTGCCAGGGGAAGGGTCACTTCAGGAATGAGTGTCCCTCGTACCTGAGGCAGGAAGGTCAGAGCAAGCCAGCTCAGGGTGGCAGCAAGGACAAGGCTGGTCCATCCCAGGATAAGGGCAAGGGCAAGGCTGCTGATCATTGACTTGAGCCTGCACACATCCCTGAACCCTGGAGGGTGCCCCCAGGGGTGTGTAATGTAGCTGCTAGTGACGGCAGTGAGGGGCAGCCCCATGCTCTAGGGACAGAGCCTATTGGACACGATGGGGCAAGCTTGGTTACCACAGAGAGTATGCCAGCTGTAGCTGCAGTGGTTACTCGCCAACGTGCCCGCCATGGCGGTGCTGAGCCTGAGGTAGGACCTGGTGATGTGGACCCAGGTGGATCTCAGAAGCATTCTGACCGTGCAGGACTGGCACAGGATGGTCAGGATGAGGATAGGGCTGGAGACAGTCTGACAGGCACGACCCTGGTGCCTCCTGTACATAAGGGATCTGTACATACCTTGAGTGCTAATAATGACAATAAAAGGTTTTCTCTCTTGTATG
Source organism: Mesostigma viride (assembly GCA_009746045.1). Lineage (NCBI taxonomy): Eukaryota > Viridiplantae > Streptophyta > Mesostigmatophyceae > Mesostigmatales > Mesostigmataceae > Mesostigma > Mesostigma viride. The sequence continues at coordinate 1,578,929 of RPFO01000225.1, read as the reverse complement.
ACATTGCCTCAAGGTTGCATACCATGTTTGGCCATGCAGCTCAGTCTTTGCAAGTTGCTAGACGGCTGGGAGGAAGTGAGTTATGCCAATACTGCTGGCCTGACATGGGGCACTGATACCTCATCCACAACCTTCCTCTTCAGCACAAATCTCAAAGCAAGCTTCCTTGATGCTGGGGGACGTCTGTCTGTTGGTGCAGCACACTCAAACTGCAACCACTCCTCCAATGCCTTGGAGAAGGCGAGCTTCCAAGCCTCAAACAAAGTAGGCGAGCTCATCTCTTGGACCAGCTGGTCATATGTCAAAGGAGAGTGTGCAGCAAGGCTCCTGTGAGTTATGCCAATACTGCTGGGGTGCAACACAGCTGGAATCACCAAACTGGCTGCTGGAATCACCAAACTGGCTGCTGGGGGCACCTCCCCTTCATCCCATTTTACACCCTTGACCGGCTTGACCCTGCACCTGATTGGAAATGTTGTCCTGAAATTTTCTAGGGGAATCATCCCCGGCAGCCATCTCTTTTCAGAGCTGTAGCTCTGATAGAAATCCCAGGATTGCCCAGAAAATTCTGACCCAAAATCACAGGGCCATCATAGTCCTCTAGGACAAGGAAGGTCACATCCACACCCATGACAGGGGCAGTAACCTCTCCCAACACCCTTAGATGCGTCCTACCACTGAAATCAGACACCCAGGGGCAACTTGGTTCTCCGACCAGCAGTTCTCCTGTATGCTGAGGTCCCATGACAGAAACCTGTGCATTGGTATCTATCTCCATGGCAGCTACCTCAGGTTCATCCAACTGGACAAGCTTGGACACCTTAGGCTCCTTCTTGGCTCTTTGCAAAGCCTGTACAATATCTGATAGACGCACACCCCTAGGCCTGGTGTCGGGCCGTTCCGGAGGTGCAGCCTGTCCGCCTGCTTGCCCAACCACCGTATGTGAAGGTACCCCAGGGGCCGGGCCAGGGTCACCCTGAGGGCTCGATACAGCTGTAGCACTCTGATCAGGAAGCTCCACGTCACCCCCGCCTTGTACACCAGCGGGCACCTGGAAGAGGTCTCCTTGATTACCTCCCCGGGGACGGATCTTTGACCAGGACAGACGGTGCACTGCTTGGGAGCCATCAATGGCCACCCAGCACTTATGGCCAGCGGCTTCTACTCGGGTCACCACCCCATCATGCCAGCTGCCACGTTTCCCTGGAAAGCTTGGTTCCTTCCACACAACAACCTGTTGTCCAACGTTAGGTTCTAGGACACTCCAGCCCTTGTCTTTCTGCCTCAGCTTGAGGAACTTGGCCTCTAGCTTCTCCTTCCATGCCTGCTCAGCATCAGCTGGCAGCATCCTGGTATGCAGCATAAGAGGATTGATGGCAATGTCACCAAAGAACATGGGAGTCCTGAGGTTCAGCCTATCCTCCACAGAACGTAGCCATGCAGATGTCACAATGGCAGATGACGTCCTTGGAATCCTCTCCACCAGCAGCACAGTCTTGATCTCTTGGATGGCTCTCTCCACCACCCCTTGCTGGCCGTGGCTCTCCCTGGGTGTAATCAGCAACTCTGGAAACTCTGGCAGGTTCTCACAGCACTCAAACTGAATGTCACACTGCAACAACTCCAACCCAGGGTACCTGCTCCTTGTCAACTTCAGAGCAGCAATCAATGTAGGCTTCTCCATGTCAGGCAGGATCTCTAGGGTCTTGTACTTGGTATATCTGTCCACTGCCACCAGCAGCTTCAAACCCCTGATTCTCTGAATATCTACCTGCACATGGCCTGGCTGCAAAATAGGAGTCCTGGCATGAGACTGCTTGGGCTTTCTAGCAACTAGCCTGCACTTGCAAGCTTGAGCAACCTGTTGGCTGCTGGCCCAATGGGAGGGTCTGCCAGTGTATGCTAGTTTGCATGGAGATGATCTGCATTTGCTAGCCCCCACGACCTGGCTGAAGAAGTTTATTCCTGTCATCAGTGGCAAGTTTTCACTGGGCAAGGAGCTGTGGCAGGAGCCCAACAAGCCTGTAGTGTTCTGTGGAATGCAGGCTACCCTGTTCAGGAGGGACGGGGAGTGGAGTATCAGGCTTCAGGCTGGAGGAGATTATAAACAGACCATTGTGAAGGCCTTGCCAGAGAAGATCACCCAGGCTGCAGGACCTGAGTTGAGAGGCATGTGGGCCTGGTTTGCCAGCATCTGTGGTCCGTCTTTGATGGTCCATAGCAGAATGCCTGATGAGGTGCTTGAGGATGAGAAGCCTCGAGTCATAGCCCGGTTGGTGGAGAGTACCCCTGATCTGATTTTGTCTGGGATTGACTTTGCCCAGCCTATCACCTTGGAGATCTTAGTTACGTTAAATAGTGCCGGAACCTTTTGCCGCCTGAGGCAAATCGGTCCGTAACACTATTTTGCCCGGAATAACCACTTCCGAGCACCCAAGTTAATTCGGCCGAATTAACTTGGGTGCTCGGAAGTGGTTATTCCGGGCAAAATAGTGTTACGGACCGATTTGCCTCAGGCGGCAAAAGGTTCCGGCACTATTTAACGTAACTAAAACCTGGCCTCGTGGAGGGGGACGAAGAGCCCGAGACATCCGCCTAGGCCGCTGAGCACGCACCACTAAATGCGCCGGAGCTGCCTCAGTGAGGATTCGAACCCCTGACCTCCAAGGTGCACAGGTTTTAGTTACGTTAAATAGTGCCGGAACCTTTTGCCCACTGAGGCAAATCGGGCCGGAACACTATTTTGCCCGGAATAACCACTTCCGAGCACCCAAGTTAATTCGGCCGAATTAACTTGGGTGCTCGGAAGTGGTTATTCCGGGCAAAATAGTGTGACGGACCGGTTTGCCTCAGTGGGCAAAAGGTTCCGGCACTATTTAACGTAACTAAAACCTGGCCTCGTGGAGGGGGGACGAAGAGCCCGAGACATCCGCCTAGGCCGCTGAGCACGCACCACTAAATGCGCCGGAGCTGCCTCAGTGAGGATTCGAACCCCTGACCTCCAAGGTGCACAGGTTTTAGTTACGTTAAATAGTGCCGGAACCTTTTGCCCACTGAGGCAAATCGGGCCGGAACACTATTTTGCCCGGAATAACCACTTCCGAGCACCCAAGTTAATTCGGCCGAATGAACTTGGGTGCTCGGAAGTGGTTATTCCGGGCAAAATAGTGTTACGGACCGATTTGCCTCAGGCGGCAAAAGGTTCCGGCACTATTTAACGTAACTAAAACCTGTGCACCTTGGAGGTCAGGGGTTCGAATCCTCACTGAGGCAGCTCCGGCGCATTTAGTGGTGCGTGCTCAGCGGCCTAGGCGGATGTCTCGGGCTCTTCGTCCCCCCTCCACGAGGCCAGGTTTTAGTTACGTTAAATAGTGCCGGAACCTTTTGCCGCCTGAGGCAAATCGGTCCGTAACACTATTTTGCCCGGAATAACCACTTCCGAGCACCCAAGTTAATTCGGCCGAATTAACTTGGGTGCTCGGAAGTGGTTATTCCGGGCAAAATAGTGTTACGGACCGATTTGCCTCAGGCGGCAAAAGGTTCCGGCACTATTTAACGTAACTATCTTTGTTGACAGTTCCATGGATGCTCGCCAGGTTACCAAGGTCAGGGGGAGATCTGCTGCTCTGTTTGCTTTTTATCAGAGCAGGGCAAGTTTGTTCAGCTGGTACAGCAGACTGCAGAAGAGGGTCTGTATCAGTTCAGATGTGGCAGAATGCAGGGCCATATGCGAGGGGATCCAGTCCAGCCTGTACATAAAGGAGTTAATGCTGGAGCTGGCTTCAGTGACCCCTTGGACCTTGCAGATGGAGACGTTGTTGCTAACAGACAGCATGGGTATGGTCCAGTTTGTTCACAAGCAGCTGGCCCGAAGCCGGGACCTGGATTATCTGTTGCTGAAGGAGTTGGCCAGTTTGGTTGACTTGAAGCATATCCCTGGCGAGGAGAACCCTGCTGATGCATTGACAAAGCTGCCACACAAGGCCCCAGCCCAGTACAATGTACTGAGGAAGCTCATGAATGCTGACTGTCAAGTCGGTCTATCTGTTTAAAAGCTGAGAGCTGGGTGCTTAAGTCTCTGGATATCAGGCTGGGAGCTTGATTGTACATAATCCTGAGCACACCTTGAGGGGTGAGACATGTCTCTGGTGTGGGAATGTCTGACATTGTCTCTGATGGAGAGATGTCTATCTGGGGTTTTCATCTCAGTCTGAGGTTTCCCCAGATCTGTGGTTTGTGGGCGGGGTTCGATTCCCTGGTGCCGTCTTAAGGCGGAGTTTCACGGACTGGCTGACCCATCCACCATGCTGGTGAGGTGGCGACAGGTCCCCTGATTTTCCACGGTTGGAACGAGTATGGGAGCTTGTGTTTTGCATGTGCTTCGCGTAGATGTTGTGTCTGGTTCGATAAGGGGCAGCAGACCGGCGCCGACTCCCGTCTGGGGGTCAGCAATGTTTTCTGATGAGCTGTTGTGGGTGATCTGTGGGGTTTCGCCTAAGGTCCTGAAGGTTGTACATACTTCTCAAGTTCTTAGCTGAACACCTATGGGCTGCCACAGTTGGCCAACCTCTTGTACATGGGTAACACAACGAGCCTCCCGTGAAGGGATAGGGACTCATTGTAATTTGTTTGTGCTCCTGAGCCAATATGGGTGCTATGTACATATAATAAGGAATCCAAGGTGACTGTCACGCCCAGAGGGTTGTGACTTGTAGTCGAGGGAGGATGTCCAGTACCCATTGTGTGTGTTTGTATGTAGACTTGTGTGAGCTGCTACAGCTCAAGAAAAGAAAGGATTGGAGTTAACGCCAAGCGCATTGGCGTGATCCTGATTCGGCATTTCTCTGCGATTCCAGCGGCACCGGAACGAGTTCATTCCGACAAGTATCAAGAAAGTTATGGCGTTCCGACTTCCCGGTCGCGCGCGAGCGCGAACCGGCTGTTCTTCTAAGTCGGACGTGAATATTTGCCGACGGCATATGGGGTCGACAGTAATTCCTGGGCTGACAGGAATTAGGTGCTCTACCTACGACGGTATTGGATTAATACGTCGTACGCAGGAAATAGGAACCTTAACCTGTGGTCTGTTGGTACCGCAGGCCTAGTCCTGGACTTCTAGGTGCAGATGCAATAATCACTGTGGTGACTGTACTCTGTGGTCACTGTGCCTGTATGGAAGACCTACTGTATAGGAACTGGGCGCTGTACAGGTAGTGAATACTGTACCGGGAGTGTTATTACTGAGCATACCTCTTAGGTTGCTCAGGACTAGCAAGCACAGTGCACAAGTATATAAACAATAGGCCAGTGCCAATTGGGCATCTCTTGCGAGCCTGCCTCACGTGTGTTGCCTTGACTTGGCAAACGCGTGTACAAGCCTCAAGTGTGTGAGCGCTGTAACATTATCCAATTTTAACAAAGCTCCGTTTCCAACCATATTCACACATTGCTGCATTGCAACCATATCCTTCACATTGCGTTTGCTAGGAACGTTAACTGTGGTCTCACAGGAACATCTTATGGAGGGAGTCTATCTGACCTTATTGTCTTGTGGGTTTGAGATGCCCTCACCCCTACACCTTGACAGGGTTGGCTGGCCCCATCCCCCTTCCTGTGACTAACCCATGACTGTCCTGTGACCACGCCGTTGGCAGATTGTTGGCAGTATGCCTGCTGATTGCATCCAGTTAATCAGTGGCAGATTTGGGAACGAGTTTGTCTGCTGGTGGTATCCAGTTCACCATGCAGAGACAGTACCTCTGTTTGGCCAGTGCCTTCTGGTTGTTTCCAGTTTACCCGAGGCGGCCAGATGAATGAATACGCTTACGTGCTGGTTGTCTCCAGTTTACCAGCTGTTGAGTAATTGGACCATGGCTCTGCATGATCAATCATGTGCTGAATTGCCTTGGTCTAAGGTGTCACTCACTCTTGGCACTGAGTGATGCATTGAGCCTTGATGATGGTCGCGGTCTTGGGTAACCTGAGTCGTTCCAAGATCGATGGTTGCTCTCACCATTCCAGTTGAGAGAGACTGATGCGTGTGCCTTGTTCATTTAGGGCCACTTGTTTGTGGGTTGAGATGTGGCCGCAGGCTTTCCCTCACCCTAGCCCCTGCGTCTTGTCTTAGAGGGGAGGAGATCTATGAGGTCTATGGCAGATGGACATCACTATTTGCCTATGAAACTGATTGGGATTTTCAGTTTCTTCTTTTGTTACCTCATAGATCCCATTCTGTCCTGGTGACCTGTGCCTTCGTGGCAGACTTAAGCTGTGGTCACCTGACTGAGGGCCTTAATTAAGGACATTTCTGTCTTTCAGTTCTGGGCCTCTGGTCTACATTAAAGCTGTGGTCAGCGTGCTTTGGTTAGCAAGTTCTGCTTCCAGTGCTTGACATCCAGAGACGTCTTCCTGCTGCAGTTTTCCTTCTTGGAGCCGATCCAGTGTTTGACCTGCAATCCAGAATGTGGACCTCGGATGGAGAATCTGGAGTGGCCAGATTTGCATGGGATGGAAAATCTGGAGTGGCCAGATTTGGATGGGTTGGAGAATCTGGGGTGGCCAGATTTTGGAGATCAGTTTTTACTACGTGCTTGCACTGATCCAGTTGTGGTAGACCTTGTCTTGGACGCGTGGACTTGGTGCAGTCTACCTACTTTCTATGGATCCAGTTTGGGATGTGCAGATATGGCGCAATCTTTGTTGCTAGTGGGATATGCAGAGAGAATCTGTTATGATGCTTACTGTGATGGGCATGGCGGATTCCATGAGTGAGCCCTCTCAACACTGCGGTTCCTTATTCTCTGCTTATGTGTCTTTTGAGGCCATGCTTGCCTTTCTTTAGAAGACACTTCCTGTACCAGCAGATCCAGTTCCAGTTCTTTTTCCAATTCCAGATCTGCTTCCAGTTGCTATTTCCAGTTCCAATTCCAGTTCCAGTTCCAGTTCCAGTTCCAGTTCCAGTTCCAGTTCCAGTTCCAGTCCTGTTTTCAGACTTTTTGAGTCTTCAGCTTTAAGGCAGTTGTTCCTTTCACCTGCCTTGGTTGATATCAGTTGTGATGACAATAATGAACCTGCAGAGTACCTGGGTCTTTTCTTTGGTAGGAGTTAAAGACGAGACTAGTACCATTTCGTCTTTTCTCTGGCTGGAGTCCCAGGAGAAGACAGTAGTTGGTTTAGAGTTTTGGGTTTTATTTTGTGTGATTTCTGTGTTTTTGAGTTTTGTGGTAGTGTGACAACTTCCTCCCCAGGTAGGTTGTGTGTTATGTGTTCAGGCTGTGAGTCTTGCCCATGAACTCAGTTCCCAAGAGGGTTGATGACGCCTTTGTGGTCGAGACTTAAGGCCTGGAGGGATAACTGGGTCATGCGGCCAGCCTGTGATTTGCAGACCATTTCCTTTGTCCATAGACTCAGATCCTTGCAGGGTCAATGATGCCATGTTGGCGGAGACTTGAGGCCTGTGGGGATGCTGGCAGTCATGCGACTGGTCTGTTTGGCAGAGCTGGTAGCTCTGTTCTTGGGGGGAGGAATGTAACAGTATTTTCTGACAGTGTGTATACTGTTACATCCAAGTGGACGTGAACTTGGAGTTCAGCGTTCAGTGTAAATGGCTGAGTCTTTTGTACGGCCAAAGTGTAATGATTCCTGGCCTGACTTGACTTTTTGGGACTTATATGCGGAGTGCCCTTTTGATGGTCCTTTGTGTTGGGCCCTGGACGGTACGGGACAGTACCTTGGAATCTATGTGTAATCTGACTGATGTCAGTTAGTATCTTTCGTAAGTTAGGGGTGTAAAGCATATAGAGAGAGAACCTTACCGGTTCATCTGTGTTCTGATTGGCTGAGACCTGTAGGATTGCGTTGGACTCCTCTGTGTCGGCGGGGACATAAGCTTTGCCTGTTTGTCACCATAGCCATCACGCGGATACCCCCAATTATGTGAAGTTATTTCTAATAACCAAACATGCTCACTTCAGGCCCTGTTATTGGACAGCCATATCCGATAGACAGGAAGTCTTGTGTCTGTATGAACAAGCAGAGAGACGCCCGACCAAAAGGGAACCACCGCTCTCTATCGCGTAAGTACCGTCTCGTAGGAGAGGCCTCTAGACGGGAAACGACCACCCTCTACGATTCCTGGAGAGTGCTAGGAATCTCCTCTGTCTCTTGGGGTTTGATAAGTCCGTTCTGTCTTTAATGACAGGAGGTAAAAGATCTGTGCATTTAGTGGAGCAGAGACCACCATTTTATTCTGTTACAGCTCTCGTTTACTGCTGCCATACGTGGAAACACCATCTGCTGGGCGCGCAATTTGATGTGGCCTTGAGTGAGACCAATGAGGCAGACCCGTATCGCCTGATAATTCATACGGACCACCGCCCTTTAACACACGTGCTGACACAACCCAATCTGGTGCCCCGCATGGCCCGTTGGCTGGAATTTCTAGCCCAGTTTGCCCCTTTTAAAATCCAATATGTAAAGGGGGCTGAAAACATTGTCCCAGACGCGCTGTCCCGGCGCTCTGACTATTTCTTTTACTCTGACATGGACGTGCTGAATACCACGGTGGTCCCCTCTCCTATCCCAATTGTACCATCCTATGGTGCTACCCCGGACACCGAGGAATATCATGACATATTTCATGTCCCCATGGCCCTGCCCGACTTGCAGTCCTACTGTCCTCTTGCGCCTGAGGGCAGGTCTATACCTCCGGTAGGGGGGGAGGGATCTGACCCAGAGATTCAAAAACTTTTGCGCGTCCCTCTGTGTCATGTGGCCAAACAGGTTTATAAACCTTTAGAACCTGTGGGGGAGCCCCTATTATTCGGTAAGGCTGCGGCTGACGTTTTCAAGCCAAAAGCCGACACCGACGTCGCCATGCCTGACTCTGACCTTGAGCGGCTGATTAGTCGTTTCACAGTAACCGAGCCAGAGGCACAAGCCGCTGTAGCTGCTCACCCCCAACGGATGGGAGACTATCCTTGTCGGTTCGAGGGAGGTTTTCTGTACGTCCAGCTCCCGTCTGAAGCGTGGAAATTGTACGTTCCAGCCTTATGTCGCCCATCCCTTCTTTACGAGCTCCATGACGCTGCTCTGGGCGGTCACAAGGGCTCCCAGCGCCTAGTGGAGATCCTCCGCCGGTCGTACTACTGGCCACATATGCGTCGCGACGCCGAGGAATACGTTCGTACGTGCCAGTCTTGTCAGATTATGAAGCCCCGTAATACCGGGTCCCAAGCGGAGCCCCAAGAGATCCCTGACCCATTGCGCCCGTGGGACAGCATTATGATGGACTTCGTAGGCCCATTTAAGAAGTCCCCTAAGGGCAATGCTCAGATCCTTGTTTTTGTGGATCGCCTTACTAGGCGCTGCCACTTGGTGCCATGTCCCTTGACCCTCACCTCCCGTGACTGTGCCCTATTATACCTGCAGAACGTTTTCAGATATCATGGTCTTAGCAGGCAGTTCATTGCTGATCGTGATAAGCTGTTCACTGCCTCTTTCTGGCAAGAGTTCTTCGCAGCCTTGGGCACCAAAGTAAACCTTGGCACCGCCTATTACAGTTCGTCCTCCCATCTGGTTGAGCGTCTTAACCGTGTGGTTGAGGAGGCCCTCAAGCATTACGTGAGTAGTGATGGTGGTGATTGGGAGGATTACTTACCCCTCATAGAGTTCTCCCTCAACAACTCTCCACACTCTGCTCATGGGATGACCCCCTTTCTGCTCGATACTGGACAGCACCCGTTGACTCCCACGGATTTGCTGACTAGTCCCCTTCTTACCCAGGTTACACTCAAGCGCAGCACCATTCAAGGAGTGAATGAGCTGTTGAGTAAGATGGTTAAGTCCCATGAGAGCGCAGTGATCGGCTATCGTGCCGCTCGACAGAAGTACATGGCCCGCATCCGCGCCTCCCTTGACCGTCGCACTCCGCCTATTCAGGTAGGCGATCTTGTCCTGGTAGAAGGTCCCCAGCTCGGCCGTTTTGCTCACAAGGTCGAAGCTGATCTCAAGGTAAAACTGCGCCCTCACTTCCTTGGACCCTATAAGGTAGTGGAGCAGCGCGGTGATGTCACCTTTCGCGTAGCTGTCCCTGAAACATGGGGCACCTCCGGTGTTTTCCACCGCAATCAACTCAAGCTCTACCACCAGAGTTCGTTTCAGGGACGGGAGACCCCTCCGGCGCCCTTGGAACACAATCCGGAGACGGGAGACGTGGAGGATGAAGTGGCTGCAATCATTGGCCACCGCGACGTCAAGAAGGGTCGCGGAAACCTCCGCCAATACCGCGTCAAATGGATGTATTCCAGGACAGATGTAGAGAACAGTTGGTTCTCCGAGAAAGAGTTGGAAGGGTGTGCCCGTCTGTTGTCTGAATACAAGGCCTCTCTCAAAAACAAGTAAGCTTACAGAAGTTCCTGGATTGTTGTGCGTTCGGTTGGTTGTCCCCTCCCATGTCAACAGATGTCACCACGCGGCAAAGAACCGCAGAGGAACCCCAGCCCGCCACGCAATCCGGGCGGAAGCGTCCCCGTGAAAGTACCGATTGAGGAAGAATCGGGCTCTGAACCGGAGGAGCATTATGAGGAGGAGCATTATGAGGAGGAGCATTATGAGGAGGAGGATTATGAGGAGGAACAGTATGAAGAGGGCCAGTTCGAAGAAGAGTATGAGGAGAACCCTGAGTTCACGCATGCTGAGTCTTAGGCCGGTTGAGGCCGACCCGACCTCCCACGAGCAGGCGTACCAACCTGAGCAACCATGTCCAGATGGTCCAGGTGTTCTCCCTCTCCCGAGCATGGAGCCCTCCCCGTGGATACAAGCGCAGCCCGGCCCGTCACAGCCAGTCGGGTATGTGTTGGCGCCGCCATGGACTCCGCAGGCTTCACCGTATGGTGGCTATGGAATGGTGCCCGCTGGTTATCCTGTCTACCACCCGTCACCAGATCCATCCGGTTATGCTATGCCTGCACTCGCGAGCCCAAGCGACTTGGCCGATCATGATAACAAGCGGATCGACCGGTTGTGCTCTACTATGGAGCAAATGCTTAAGCTTATGACTCAATCGGCTGTAGCCCCTGGCGCCGCCAATCCCACGGCTGGCAACGGCTCCATCGCTGGCGTAGCAGTAAGCGCCTCACCTCTGCCTGTGGTCCCGGTACCAACAGTGGCCCCTGAGTCTGCTGTGGCCCCTGAGTCTGTTGTGGCCCCTGAGTCTGTTGTCACAACGGTATGAAAGTGCCAAAAAATGCCCTTATAAGCCCTACAAGGAGCAAATTGAGTCCAAACATGCTAGATATTGGTAGGCAGCATGTCCATGACACCAGTAAAAGGAATTTGACTTTCCAGAATTTTCCGACATCAGTTGGTCTATTTTTGGCATGTCTATTTTTAGCAACTTTCCAGATTTTAATACAAACAAATACAATTTGATATGCAAATAAAGAGCTCCTGACCTGGCTGTTTGCATGTAGGCTTATGCTCATGTCTACCAACTGTGCACCAGGTCCCATGGTCATCTGACCTCATTTGGTGACAAACTGCCACCAAATGCTAGCAAAAACGCACCGTTTCACCACATCTCATAGCAGTTTCCATGGAAGATGTGTTCAGTCGAGGCTGGAAATTTGCAATCACGTTACACATCATAAATGTAGACATGGCACAAAAAATCAGGTCCATCGTACTGTATTTGGTAACAAAATGCCACCAAATGCTAGCAAAAATGCGCGTTTTTCGCGTTTTTTTCACACATTTCATGACAGTTTTCATACAAGATGTGCTCAGTTGGGGCTGGAAACTTGCAAGCATATTAAATATCATCATTGTAGACATTGCACAAAAATCCAGGTCTGTTGTACTTCATTCATTGACAGCTCGCTAGCAAATGTGAGCAAAAATGTGCGTTTTTTGCATTTCCGCCACATTTCTTGCAGTTTCCCATGCAAGATGTGCTCAGTTGAGGCTGAAAACAAGCGCGCATGTTAATCATCATGTCATTTCAGACATTGCACAAAACTTCAGGTCCATCAAGTGTCATTGGGTTCACTGGTCCATGCAACACCTGCCAGTTTCCAGCTAATCACTCAACCTTGGATGCAAAGTTCTTTAGTAACGGTATGGCCAACTCCCACCAACTGTGTTGCTAACTGTTCAGACCTTGCACAGATAATATAACACAACTTTTGTGACACATAGACAAAGATATATGAACATGAACAGTGGCTAGACATGGTTGTATATATGTGCATACGGCCATACTAAGGCAATTTTCAAGAAGGGGCTTGTTAGACATAAGAACTGCCAGCTGTCACGTTGGCTAGCATGATCAGTTCAAACCCACAGCATGCACGGTAGTCGCAAACTCAGCTTGGCAATGTAATAATCTAATCATGCCAGGCATCTCGGCCGTCGGCATGGTTGCGATGTGTTTTGTGCGCCTTGATTCGGTAGCAGCACATCCCTTGGCAACCGGCCCGCCTGACCAAGGTTGCCACACATGGTCCTCTGCATCACCATGGATATCCCCATGTCCCTGTCTCTGTTATAGGGGCCCACGTTGCTGGCAACGCAGCTTCCAAGTTGGACTAGATCTCCTCAGCCAGCGCTGTGGTGCATAGCCAGACAGCTCATACACTGCTCAGTTGCTACCTCGAGGTTGCCGGCTTGAAATGTGCCACCAAAGGACTGCACTTGGCCGCCATCATACCTAGCATGAAGAAGCCACTGCACATCCCCGGTGAGCCGCTTGGCCACCATACCGCAGTTGTCTTCAACAGATAGTGCAAGCCCAATGGCCTCACATAGGCACATGCATCGTGCTCATGCTCTTGCTCTGGCCCTTGTCAACATGAGATGCATGCCCATGCATGCTTCACCATGTTTCTCCAAGCCATCCGTGACTACTTGCTTCAGATATGTCATTCAACTCCTGCACGTCCTCAGCCAGACTGTCAAACTAGCTGGTGCCCCATCCCTCACTTTGGTGAGGACTGCGATTCTGGCTAGCAGCTTAGCGATCGTGCGTGGTTGTGCCTGAGTTTCTGGGTGAGTGGCAGTGGCATTGGAGCAAGAGGTGTTGAGCATGTGCGTGTGTCTATCCGCTTGACAAACAACCCCGCCCAGCCCTGACATTGAGGAGTTTGGCCATGTGCCAGGTTGCCAGAATTCCGCAAACATGCATCATAGGGAAATAAAGGATTGCTGGTTGTGCACACGACATGAGAAAACAAAACACACATACCTGTCAGGAGGGCAGGCTTGGGTTGCTTCATTGGCGCTGGTTGCAGCGTGCGTAATAATAGCCCGCCATTGGCTCATTTACCCGTGCCCTTGGCCAGCACGCACAGCCTGAACTGCATGAACTGCATGGATGCGGCCGTCCAGGATGCCCTCTGCTCATCATTCAGGGGTATGAAGGCAGCTTGGGTGCTGGTGTGTAAGGCAGCTTGTGCATCGGTGTTTGCCGCCCGGTCCTGTGGCAGCACAGGTAGCTGGCCTAGCCCGGCCACTGTCCTCTCTCCGCTCTCACGCAATATGCCACCCTCTCCACAAACCATGACAGTTCTCATGTGCATGCATGTCTTAAGATGCTTGTTTAAGGCAGATGCTTTCAGCTTAGAGACGGTGGGCACGTATACAGTGGGTTTTATGGACTCACAAGCATGTGAAGCCATTGAGCATCCAAGAAAGCCACCAATTGCTTCTAGGTTTTCCATCAATCTTCGTGGTCAACCATGTCATGCAACATTACTTGCCGTGAGCACAATGCCAATAAATTGCAGCATGAACAACTAGAGCAAAGCAACAGCTTTGTGATCCATAGCCCTGCCTGCAAATCATTGCCATCGGCGGCAATAGCGCTGCAAGGCTGCCAGCCAGCCCGTAATGCACCCTCCCTAATATCCGTGTGAAGAATTCCTTGACATCCCTAGCCTGTAAGGTAACCTGTACGTCGCTGATGTGAAGAAAAGGCTCGCCATGAAACCGTAGCTCGCTATACGATTCATGACGCACCTCCCGTAAGATAAGAAGATGACCAAAAGAGAAACTCCGGGATGGGGAACTGGTAACATATTCATCCGTGACAAGGTCAGGGATTCAACAAGGAGTGAATTGGCCCGTAGATTTGAATAAGGGAACATACCGCTCGGAGGTATCCATGTCTGCCGTGCGCTTGATGTCTGTTTCGCACACCCCGCCGCAGAAACTCGTTCCGGCATTCACCTGCTGACCGCAGTTTGTGCATGTCCAGAGGCTGATAAAAGCCCCAACATCGTGGGCGTCTTTAGAGTCCACAAAGCCTGCATTAAACATGACGTTCGGGGCAAACGCAGATATATACGAAGTATGGGTCTGCCAAGCCTGACGCAGCCTTGAAATTGGTCGGAAATATGCGGTAGCTCAGGAAAAAAAAATTGCAGCGGTAATGAAGAAAGTCGTTCGGTCAAAGTCTTTAGAATTAAAAAATGCATCGTTTATGATGGAAACCCCGATCTTAGGGCGCACTTCATCGGGAAATTTTTTTGCTGCGGTCAGGTGGGGTCGAGAGAAAATCTGCGACCATTCAGGCACCCACCTATGAATGACGCAACATGCTGTTCGATTCCGCAAATTTTATGGCGAAAAAAAAACAGTGGTGGATCGAATAACACCTTAGGAGGATAATCGTAAAATTTCAGCCTTGATAGTGCCTTTATAGACGCTCAGCATCGCCTGCCAGACCGCCATGCCTGTCGCCCGGAATTCGGTCACTTTCGTGCACGCGCACACCAAAAATCGCATTTGGCGCCACTTTTCGGGTACCGCTTACGAGGGCAGATTTTGGCGCGGCTCGTACCGTTGTGGTGGCCCCTGAGTCTGCTGTGGCCCCTGCGCAGTGCAAGAATCCCCCGTCAACCCCGATGCCGAAAGCTGAGCCTGCTTCTTCGGGAAATCCCGTGTCGGCCACCCCAGCCGCGTCTTCAGCATCGTCGATGCAGTCGCCCACCGCGACCTCCATCCGGAAGACTTCGGAGCTCCCTGGCGCTTCCATTGGCCCAAGTAGCGGTTTCGCTTCGCGTCCTGTGGGCCGTGGAGGTGGTAGGGGTATGGCTTTTCAGCGGCCTATGGCATCTTCCATGTTTGTGCCCCGCTCTGTTGCCCTCAACGCCAGGCGAGGGGGATTCGCCTCGGCAGCCCCACGGCCAGTGAAGGAGGCTCCCGATACTTCCTACACGGGGGGAGGTCCCGCGTCAACTCCAGCGACCGGCGCGGAATCTGTGCGACCACCAACAGGTTTGACATCCCCCACGACCTTGGCCCTAGCCATGGCAGGATTGTACAATCTGCCCGAGCCGCTTGGTCAGATTCATATACCCATGCTTCCCAGTGATGAGCATTTCGGTCCGCCGCCCCGAGTTGCCGCGCCCGCGGCCCCTGAGGATGCGACTCTGCCACAAGACGTCCCGCCGCCCCCTTGGGGCCTAGTGCCGTTTTATCGGCCGGCAGCAATGTCTATGCATCATGTGATAAGGGTCAGGTACCAGTTTCAGCGGGCTTGGACGGATCCCATCGTCCAGACGGGACAATTCGCCTATCCGGACGATGTGACAGTCGACGCTGTTCAAGGCGTGTACTTTTACCGCCAAGTGCCGGGTCTGGAGCACCCTGCACACCTGGAGATAATCACCCAGCTGGAGCCGCTGCGACCTGCCCCTGTCCGACCCTTGGTCACGAACGACGACCCAGACGTGCGCGTGACACCTGACCTCCCGCACCTGGAGGATTTCACTCGACTCCCTCGGATCATGTGGGTCTACACCGAGAACGGCAATCGACATCGCGTCAGAGACTTCAGATACATGCCACGTTCCGGAGAGCAATTGTTCGAGGTACTGTACCCACCTGAGATGGTGCGTGGTCTGACGATGAGTGACGTTAATACGATGCGCCTCGCAATCGTCCGTGCTGTGCGACCCTTCCTGCAAAGGTTTCAGTGTGGATTCATTGATTGGGCACGCTTGCACGTGGTGATTACCCGCCACCAGTATCTTTGGGCCTTTCTGGGCCTGCTGCCTGAGAACGTCTGGGAGGACGTCTATCTCCGCAGCGAGCGCCCACCCCTGGGTGTCCGTGGAGACGTGCAACGTGACTATACTCGCGCCGTGCTCAACGCCCGAGGAATGTTTCAAGGTGATCCGGAGTAGATAGAAGGCCTTACGCCGCCCGGGATGACCCTGTACTCGTGTAGGGGTCCCGGTAGATAGCCAGCATGGAGGACTGGAAGGATGGAAACCACCATGGGAATGACTCTGTAGAGAGAATTGAGCAGCCAGCAGGCAAGGTAGCGTTCCCGCCCGCACCTTGGCCGAAGGAGGCCCGGCACCGTCTGTGTCGGGACAGTCCCCGCCGCCTCATGCGATCTCTAGTCAGGTGGGCCGGCCCCCGCCCCTGACGCCCAAGTTACACGAGACGCGTGGTTCTGGCGACTGCTTGATCCTACGGAGAACCTCTTGTGGTCGAAGTCTAGAAGCTCCAACATGCGATAGGAATTTGTTCGTCCCTTCGGCTCTTACGCCATAACTCCCGCCTTGTGACGAGGGGGAGGTGTGTTGCATCCCAAGGCAACAATACTGTAGCAGGATAAAGTGATCAACGTGTGACAGTCCGCCGCTGGAAGCGGACAAAACGGACAAGTATTTTTAGAGTTAGCTGGTGCCGATCGGAAGGGACCGGCCCGGTCACTGTCCGTTTGGTGTGGTAGAAGTATAGTCGCGTGGCACACTATTTTGTACACTTCTGAGCCGACCCAGAGTCGTCAGATATTTTGTGTGTGTGCCAAACGACCCTAAGTGTGTGATCTATGTTTGTTCAGGGCCGGTTGGCCCGGTGTCTGTTCGTGTGGTCAAGAGACAAGTTGTAGCGCGTGGCGGCGACGCACGCCACGCGGTTGTCAAAGTATATGGATGGGGAAGGTGGCCCAACCTTCCCACGCGTTCATGCTTCCTGAGCCTGCTGTTACGTCCCTGCCCTTTTGGCTGGACGTAACAATGGAATAAATTACTAAGGCTGTTTGGTCTATTGAACTTGGGTTTTACGGACCTTGGCTATTGTGTGAATTGGACTAGTTATTTTGGTCCTAGGTTGTCCTTTTAGGGGCCGGCGCTGTGGTTCTGAGTCTGTCAGTGGTTCTAGGCGTGGATCCTATAGTTGAGGGTCGATGTCGGCCCGGATCCTACGTGGAATGAGTGACTCGGATTGTTCTAAGGAAATTGGCGTGTATCTGCGCCGCAACCAACCTAGGTTAAATTGGTCCAAGGACGAGAGTCTCGTCCTCTTGGTTTAATGAATGATAAGTGCGAATACGCCTACACATTGAGCCCGGGGCATTATCCATTTGTAATTGGTATTGCTAGCCATTATAAGTGTGAACTAATTAGCTTGGCATTAAGCCGTGATGCCAGATATCTCACGACTCACGTCGTGAAGCGCAACCTACTTTAGGCTATCTTGAATTATTCCTAATTCCGGCAAGAAGGGTCTTTTGCTACGTAGCTCAGGCTAGGTGAGTCTGGGCAGGGACGTAACACTGGTTATCGGAGGAAATGTGCTGGAAAGGTTAGCTAACTCTCGCGGAGAGGGTTAGTGAGCCAATTAGGATACCAAGACGAAGCTTGGCGTAGGTAGAGGTTCCGGAATTCAACGATTGCTGTCAGGCCGGCGGCCAGCCCGTAAAGGGATTCAACGACGACCTAGCAGCAAGCGGCCAGTCTGGGATACTCGGCGGGGCTAGCAATAGTCCTGTGGTGAGGTGCTGTCAACTATAGCGTTCAGCCCTCCTGTTTTCAACGACACCTAGTGGCGGCCAGGGCTTGCCTTCAACGACACCGGGTGGCGGCCAGTTCAGGAGGGATTAACGTCATCGAAGATGGTACGTCCCCTAGTTAGAATTCTTTCTTTACAAAGCTATGCCTGCTGAAGGCTAGCTGGCGAGCTTGCTCTCTATCCGGGAACGCGCGCGCAGGGGGTTTATGTTATATGTTGTGCCTCTATAGGTTGTAAATGTTGTTGGTGCCCATGGACGTCGCGGAGACGGACATTCGTTGTTTGACCTGCAAGGGGTCGTGGGGGTGGATACCGTCTGGCTGTTGCCGACTGTGTTGACGGTGTTTACCTCCGTGTGTGCGTATAGCCCGTTCCTGCGGAAGGCTCGGGCGTGTGCTGTGATATACTCCGTGCTCCCTCTCCTCGTTTGTTTAAGGTCACTGCATTAGAGGTAGCCTGGGTTTCCCCTTTCTCTCTTGCTTGCAAGCCGCTGCCAGACTATGATGTAACATGCCACGACGTAAAATAAACAAGGGTGGACAGTCTGGATTTCCTTACTACGCAGTAGCTCACGACGGGGATAAGGGTAGGCCTGCTATATTCTACAGCTGGAAGACGTGTGAGGAGCATATTAAAGATAAGATATTGTCCCAAGGCTCTAGTGCTAAGTGGAAAGGGTTTGATAACATTACAGATGCAGATAGGTTTGTTAGGGAACACATGCCATTGCCTGAGGGGATGCACACCACACGTGAATGCTCCAAGCCACCCACACTCAGCAGTCAGGGGGAGGGGACAGCAGTTACAGTGACTTTCTCTCAGCTGACCATTGGCCCTAGCAAGCAGTAGAGGAGACCAGTACTAGGGAGTAGTATTAGGTTCTATAGTTATAGCTCTATAGCACGTGGTTGCTCTCTCTCTTTCTCTCTCTTCCTTCCTGGGGAGGTGTTGCCTGCAGTGTAAGATACCGGTACGAGCACCATGCCCACACGGTCCCAAACAAGGAACGCCAGAGATACAGAGGAAGAGATTAGAGAACGAGATCTAGAGAATACAGAGATAGAACCGGTAGACAACCACGAGCACGGTACAGAGGGTATAGAGGTACCACTGCACGTCCAAGCAGGGACAGATACAGGTGAGGTCATGGAGAGACCTGCGGAAGGCTCCCCACGATCCAGAGATCAGAACCCTAGGTTCCCAGCGGATGGGGACAATATAGACGCCTTACCCAGGCAGGGAGATGACAGGAACGACCGAGAGAGACTCCAAGAGTACTCGCAGCAGCAGCAACGGCAGCAGCAGCAACAGCAGCAGCAGCAACAGCAGCAGCAGCAACAGCAGCAGCAGCAACAGCAGCAGCAGCAGCAGCAGCAACCGCAGCAGCAGCAACAGCAGCAGCAGCATCAGCAGCAGCAACGGTCACCACAGCAGCAATGGCAACAGCAGCAACCCCGGACGCAGCAGCAACAACCCCAGACGAGACCACAATGGCTACCACCGGATCCAGAGCAGCGGGGAGACGAGAATGGAGATACCCTGCACTACCGCCAGCAGCAGCCAGTCACCGGGCGACCAACGCATCCTTGGGCAGGTCGGGGGCGGCCCCAGGGACCTCCACCGGGTCCCCCGCACCGGGGCAGACGCAGGGTGTCCTTCGGCAGCACGTCCCTGTTACCCACGGCGTTATGGTATTCGGACGAGGAAGGGGAGGCCCCAGGGGCAGATGGCGAGTTCGATGACCTGGAAGGAACTAACGAGACGGACGAGGGAACTGTCACGCAGGGCCCGCCTGTTGGTACTCATAGACCTCGGACCAGCCCAGGGGAGACCAGGAGCAGTGTCACCACCAGAGACGAGGAGACTCACACGCCAGTCCAGCGCCCGGCTTCTCAACCGCAGCGTCCACGGGTGCTTAACCAAAGCGCGGTCCCCTCGCCTGCGCCTGCTGGCAACTTCAGTTTCAGCAGGGTGGCATTGGATGACCCGGGATACGAACACCCCTCGTCCGTCCAGGTGCGGCGGACTCATGGTACGCCGCCCAGATCCAGCCCTCTCCCCCGGTCGCAGCCCCCCGACTTCGGCGATATCCCCCACGTAGACGTCGGTGGGCCTGTCACCGCCGCAGTAAAGGCCCCACCGATGCCCAATTTCAAGAATGTACCCAAGCTGCACGCGGACATGAAACCGCGCGAGGTAGAGGAATGGGGACGCATGTGGCGACGACAGTATACCATCTGGCGCAATCATCACAACTGGCAGCTGGCCACCAGTGATCTGATTGATCTGGTGATTAACTCCTGTATGGACCCCTCGGTGATAAGCATCTTGAACTGTGAGAGCATCGCGTCCCAGTCATACCCGCAAACCTTGGCGGAACTGATGGACCGCGTGCGTCGCAAGCTGGTGCCCCCAGATGCTACACTCCACGAGCGGATGGCCTTCAGCAAGCTGCGCCAGGGGACCACCCCATATCGCGAGTTTCTGTCTAAGTTCGAGTCCAGCGCCGCCTACCTGGCTGACATGACCTGGTACGAGTACAAGAGCAGGTTCATCGAGGCACTCTGTCCTGAGCTGCAGGATGAGGTATTCAAGCACTATGCTGATGTCCCTTGGGAAGAGTGGGACATCTTGAATATCCAGAGGTATCTCCTACAGGTGGCCGACGTAGTGGCTCGCGGGCGTGCCCCATCAGTGCGCCGTTTCTTCAGACCTACTCCCCCGCGACGGGTGAACCAGATGTACTCCACTGATTTCGCCGGCGAGGAGGAGGACGAGTACCTCGACGACCCTGACGAGGGCTACACTGATCCTGGCGTCAACGCGATCGACGCTAGCAAGGCGCGCTGCTTCATGTGCAGCGAGGTGGGGCACCTCAAGCGCGACTGCCCCAAGCTCCGGGGCAAGAACGCCAGTCGTGGGACAGGAGAGGGACACCCAGTGTTCGTTTCTCCGGCCCGGCCTTCGGCAGCCGCCCCGACTCCTCCGGTCCTCGGGATCGACCCCGCAACGCGGGTGAGCGTGCGGCTCGCCTGCAGCACGCCAGACAGGCCCCGACGCAGTACCAGCAGCCGCGACCACCCGCGACCAGCTCTACCAAGGGTGTGTTGCGTGCGGTCAACGAGATGGAGGCGCGGCGACAGTCCTCCTCTTCAGGCCAAACGCAGGCAGTGGCTGGCTACGAGTACGACGATGAGGAGGGGGGGCTGACGAAGAGGAGGAGGGGGGGAAGAGGGCGGGTGGTCGGGCGAGGCGGCCTCCCGTCCCACCGCTCCTCGGGAGTAGTAGCCCTGCCCATGGGCTTGGGTCCCGGGGTAGGGGATAGGGAAAAATCAGATGGTAGCCCAGACGCGGAGTCAACTAGAGTAGAGGTAGACGTAATAACGTGGCCGCAGACGCGTCCTCCCAACCGGCGGCGCGTGCATCTCAGGAGATTCGCGGCATCTGTTTCTTTTCAGCGGAGGGTTATTGGTCCCTCCCACCGTCCTTGATCCGTATTTGAAGGAGAAAACGATCATGGACGTGAAGTTCCTGGTCGACACCGGCGCCTCCACGTCCTTCATCAACGAGGCCCTGGTGCGTCGGCTGGGCCTGGTACCCCGGCCTCACACCACGGCAGTCTATGTCACCTACTCAGACGGTCGGCGACACCAATCGCCGGGCCTAGCAGACATCAAGGGTGTGCTGCAGGGCACGCCGGTGGACCTGGTGGCGACTATTGCGCCGCTGGGCGCTGCCGACATCATCATTGGCGTGGACTGGCTGGACAAGCAGGATGTGGACATCAGTGTGCGCCGGCGGGTAGTTTGGTTTCCGGATGGTTCATTCTGGTGCCCTGACAGCGAGTATAGGGCACAGGCCGCGGAGGTCCATAACATTACACACGAGCGCTCGGCGGACGGGCCTCGACCAGCGTCCCAGATCCTGATGAGTAGCAAGACGCTGGCGCGCCAGCTTCGGAAGGGCAAGGAGTACGCGATGTATCGCATAGACCTGGATAGCACTCAGGCTCTGCTTAACGAGATTGGTGCCGGATTCACACCGGATGAGCTGGCGCGGTTCAATGCCGTCCTGGAGAAGCGCACTACCCTTTTTGCGGATCGCACCCCCCAGTTCCCTCCCAATCGATCGGTGTTGCATCGTGTCCAGCTCCAGGAGGGTTCCGGTCCTACCGTGTCTCCCATGTACCGCATGGGCCCAGTCGAGCTGGTGGAGCTCAAGAAGATCCTCATTTCACTGCTCGACGCGGGGCTCATTGAACCCAGCAACAGCCCCTTCTCAGCGGGCGTGCTGCTCGTTCCCAAGCCAGGAGGCAAGTGGCGTCTGGTGACGGATTACCGGAAGCTGAACGCCATCACCGTCAAGTCCCGGTATCCCTACCGCGGATCGACGACATCTTCAACCGTGTCCAGGGGGCCACGTGTTTCACCGTCATCGACTGTGCGGACGGGTTTTGGCAGCTGCGCATCGCGCCAGAAGACTGCCACAAGACCGCGTTCGCTACGCCCTTCGGTCACTATCAGTTTCGGGTGGCGGCAATGGGGCTGTGCAATTCGCCGGCGTCCTTCCAGATGCTGATGAATGATATCCTCCGTCCGGTGATGGGCACAGCCCACTTGCCGCAGGTCTCCCAGGACCTGGCGGACCCGCAGAAGGGGGCGCGCCCGCCCTGGACCTACAAGCGCACGTGCGCGCTGGCGTATCTGGACGACATCCTGGTGTACTCCAAGACGTTCGAGGAGCACCTAGAGGATGTGGACGCCGTGCTGCAGATCATGGAGGATGAGCACCTTTCGGCGCGGAAAGCCAAGGTGCGCGCCGGCCGCTGCGTGCCGTTTCTGGGCCATACCTTGTCAGCAGACGGCATCGCGACCGACCCAGAGAAGATCGAGTCCGTCCAGCAATGGCCTGTCCCTACGGACGTGAAGGGGTGCGCAGCTTCCTGGGATTGGCATCTTACTACCGACGGTTCATCCCGCGGTTGCCACCATCGCCGCTCCGATCAACGCTCTTCTCAAGAAGGGTACCCCGTTCCTCTGGGCTGAACAGTGCCAACAGGCTTTTGAGGCGCTTAAGCGCCACCTCACCACAGCACCAGTCCTTATCCTGCCGGACCCGGCCCTTCCTTTCGTCGTGGCTACGGACGCCAGCAAGGTGGCCATCGGGGGTGTCCTCTTGCAGGACCAAGGCAAGGGTCTTCAGCCCATCGAGTATATCTCACGCACAATGATTCCGGCGGAGCGGAATTACCCAGTGCATCAGCAGGAGCTTCTGGCAGTAGTCTACAGCTGCCACACGTGGCGTCATCATCTTCTGGGGGCCCAGTTTTCGGTGGCCATTAGTGAGCAGGGGGATCTCGACCCCCACCGCCTGGTGATCCACACCGACCACCGGCCGCTCACCCACCTCCTGGTGCAGCCCAACCTGACGCCCCGCCAAGCGCGGTGGATGGAGTACTTGTCACAGTTTGCGCCATTCAAGATCCAATACGTCAAGGGCGGACAACGTGGTGCCAGACGCCCTTTCGCGACGGGCGGACTATTGGTTCTACGAGGACATGGATGTGCTTCATACCACTTGCGTACCAGTGGCCGCCCCGGGGACCGCCTACGGCGCGGAGCCACGGTCTCCCCGGGCCCGCCACCTGTTTCATCTGGGACACACCACCAGATGACTTGTCACCTCTCTTGGAGGAGCGATGCCCACGAGGACGTGGATACCCCCGGGGAGGGGGAGGGATCGCATATGCGCATGCCCCTTAGCCATGTGGTGCCGCCCCAGGGAATTTTTCAGCTTCAGCCGATCGGCCCGCCCACAGTCTTCTCCGAATTCGTCAACCAGACGGTGCGGAGCCAGAACCGGCCGCGGACGCGTTCACAGTCACGTCGGACCTGGAGACGATGATCAGTCGTTTCACGGTCACGGAGGAAGCGGCGCTTGAAGCCATCCGGGCGCATCCCCAGCGGATGGGTGCCTACCCTTGCAAGTTCCAGGATGGACGCCTGTTCGTGAGTATCCAGCCGGAGGAATGGCGGCTGTATGTCCCGGAGCTTTGTAGAGCCGCCTTGCTTCACGAGTTCCACGACTCGCTTCTAGGCGGACATCAAGGAAGCCACCGTTCTATCCTCGGGCCCGCAAACATTTCTACTGGCCAGGGATGAAGGAGTATATTGAGACATATGTGCGCCAGTGCCCGTGCCCCTCGTGCCAGATCAATGAAAGTCCAGGAACAACGGGCTCGCAAGCCGTCCCCAAGACGTTACCTGATCCGATGGTCCTTGGGATTCTATCATGATGGACTTCATCGGCCGTTCAAGAAGGCGAAGAGCGGCAACAGCATGGTTCTGGTGTTCGTGACCGCCTGACGCGCATGTGTCACCTGGCCCCGTGTCGGCCGACCTCACTGCAGAGGAGTGCGCCAAGATATACCTGACGCACGTGTTCGGTTCCATGGGCTCAGCCGACAGTTCATCTCCGACCGCGACAAGCTCTTCACGGCCAAATTCTGGAGGAGTTCTTCGAACGGCTGGGCACCAAGGTGCGCTGGGCACGGCATACCACAGTTCGTCGTCACACATCTGGTGGAGCGGTGAACCGCACAGTGCAGGAGACATGCGTCACTACACCGACCGCGGTGGGCAGTCGCATATGGAGGCAGCTTCTGATCTTCTCTT
>RPFO01000225.1:1294589-1495489 GCA_009746045.1 Mesostigma viride | reverse complement strand
TTTAGTCATGTCACTAAGTTCTTGAGGAGTTGTTTTGGATATATAACGCTCCACCTTCCCATCCGATTTTCTTCGAAATGCCACCCAGTAGCTGTTTTGTTGTCTCCATGATGAGTTTAACGTGTATCGAACCTTCGACTTCAGATTGTCAAACAGGTCGAGTGCATAGTCACTATGGTGCAGATTGATACCCAGCATACCCCAATGCGTCGTAGCCGCATTTCTCCAATTCTGATGGGCATCTGTCGTGGCCGGGTGATATTTATTCGTCAAAGACATAGTATTTTCTGCAAACGAGACGAAAGCATCGTTGCTGCCCAAATATAGCCGAAAACACAATAGAAATGGGCCGTCGATGAGCTGCTCTGAAAAAACAACACATTTGCTTGGTGCCGGAGTGGCTGTTTTTACAAAAAAGAATTTTTCGGGAGACCCTTCAAAGTAGTATTTCGAAGCTTCTGCTTGCAGCGTGGTCACGGAGTGGCGCGAGAATGATTCTAGAGAATGGAGCGTCGTAGCGGGGCCGTCTATCTCCACGGTCTCTCCTGACAGGTTTGGCGAGTCCTTTACGGTTACGATCCTGTATCTGAGTTCTACATCATCGCCTTCGGATGGATTTTGAAACGTCGTTGTCTTCAACGTCCCATCCAAGGCCCCTTGAGATACTCCGTTCGCCAACAGATGAAAACCGGTGAGAGGAGGCAACGACTTTCCCCACCCCACATCATGGTCCGCGTAGACGCCGTTGATCGCGATTTTTACAGGATTTAGATATGAAATGTAGGAACTTGGTGTCCGGATGCCGGAGTGCAGTTGGCTCATTTTTGAAACGCATACCATCACCCCTCCTTTGTGGGTGGTGTAGGAGGTGAGGGTCGAGTCGTTGTAGACGTCTATCTCGTAGTTCATATACTTGTTACTATCTGCCGCGACTGGCGCGGTGATTACGGCGTCTTCCCCGCGCAGTCCCCCGTTTTGCGAGAGGGAGACTCCGCCGATGGTCGGAGTGGTCGGCGTGAGCTGGGTGGAATTCATGTACCACCTGATGGGGAGTTTGCGTTGGTATGCGAAGGGGGTCGTCATCTTTATGCCCTGTTTGAGGGTCGTTCCCTCTACGACCTCCCAATTAGCGGTGGTTGGATTGGTGCTCCAGTAGAGTGCGTTCACAGGGTCAATCGGACCCATTCGCCAGTCCGTCAGTGGCGAGTATGTACGCGTGATGGTGAAGGATCTCCCAGTTAGTGGAAGGCGGCGGTTGTCGTCGCGAATCGTGGCGAAAGACAACAACTCCACGCGGAGAGGGAGGCCGTTAAATCGAGATCCGCCGAGACCATAGAAAGAGTCGGAAAAGTATGGATATCCTACCTCTCCGTCCACAACGCTCTCCCCCGTGCGCGCCTGGGTCGTGTGGTAGTCGCGATAGGTAAACTTACAGATTCCACTCGCGTCGCCATTCGTAACGTTGTAGGGCAGCTGGACTCGCACATCCTGGTCATTGATGACGTTGAACGCGTTTTGGTGCGACACGGTCGTCCCGTCTTCGAGATGGAGGACGAAATCCCCGTTCAAGTTAGCTATCGACGTTTTGCCTACCCCGTGTTGGTCAAAAAGGTAGTCCAATTGCGCGCGGGTCAGGACTCTGCCACCAGGGTCTAGCAACGTATCAGGGCTAAAGTCGAAGACGTGGTACTGGGTCGCTCCCACTTTCGCCGTAAGGTAAGGTTCATTTAGAGTGAGATCGTCGACTAAAGTAGTCCCTGATTTAAAATAGGAATACCCATTCACGACGAGACTGTAAGCAAGTTCCGATGGGTCGCTTGCGGTCTCGTCGTCGTAATTGTCTCCGAGTCGCACATTTGTCGGCTGGCTCGGGTAGAAAATTTTGAATCCGTCGACAACGAGTGACTCATCGAATGGATGTGAAATGCCAAGAAGTAACGTCACGCTAGCTTGAAGCCCATCTATGTCTGTTTCGATGTTAGAAACACGCTCCTCCATTTCAGGGTCGAGCGTTAACCCGGTGGCGAGATTGGTCGGTCTGCTCAATGTTGTTAGAACGACCATTTATTATCTACCTAGAATATAAACATGGCCTCTGAGGCTTCAGAGACCCCAACGAGCTACCAAGACGAAACCTTCGCCGAGACGCGGGAAGAGCAGGTTGACCTGGTCAAGACAATTCGAAAGGGACAACCGCTGAATGATGAACAGAAAAAAGCCCTTCGCGACAAAATGAGGGTTTACCAGCAACGCGCAAAAGCCGAGAGGGAGAAGAGACGAAACGAAGAAAAGGAGGCAGAGATAACGAAACGAAAGGTCCTTGCAAAGGAATTGGAGATTCAGCGGCAAAGGCTAGTCGAACTCGAGCTGCAAGAAGCCCGCAACAAATCGCGGATTGAACGCCTTCTCGCTGAAGATTCCGTCGCCTCAACCCCCGCCGACACGCCAAAACCAAGACGGGGTCGAAAGCCCAAGGAGACAGAGCCGGACTCTCCGCCACCCCCGATCAAGACCCGACAGCTCCCACCTCCACCACCGCCACCTGTCGCGATGACGCCATACGAGATGCGCATGGCCGCATCCGCGCGTCTCTCCTTGCTAGTCTGGACGATTAAAATGTCTTCAGAATGATAATGGCTATCATCGAAGAGCGACGAATTCATTCACTTGAGAACAAAGACATAAAGCAACGATACGCCCCACAGCGTCCTGCTCCACCGAATATGCCGAGTCTTCATTTCATCGCAAACTTCTGCGGAGCTCGACGGTCTGGGAAAACTACATCGGCAGTCAACATGGCGAAGGCTTACTTTGCTAACAACTCATTCGACAAGCTGTACCTCATTTCAGGGAGTGCCCACACGGAGCCAAAATACAAGGAGCTCCCGGAACCAGCTATGACGATGGAAGTCTACTCTAACCTGGCATTCGATGGGATGATAGATCATATAAAGTCTGACCTCCACGATACGAGAGGTACAAGACGATCTCAAGGTGTGGGAAACGTTTAAACGCGAATACGTGGACGGGAAAAAAACGCAGAACTCATGGACCTCTCCATGTACCTACGCCTTGATGCAATGAACTGGGATAAACCTGCGACAAGGTTCGAGCACGGTCCTCCTTCGTCGCTCATTCTGATAGACGACATGCAAGGCAGTGCCCTCTATCAGAGCTCTAGCAAAAACGCTGTTGCGGCTTTCGCGTTCAAACACAGACACTTCCTCACGAGCATGATTTTCCTGACACAGGCGTACACGAGCGGTGGCGTACCACGAGCAGTGCGAGCGAATATATCGTTTCTTGCGCTGTTCAGAACGAAGGACCATCGAGCCGCGCGACAGATCGCGGAAGAGAGCGCGGGGGCTGTGGCGCCGGACGAGTTTCTCGCGCTATGGGACCACGCCGTCAAGGACGATCCTCACGACTTCTTCGCTGTCGACTTCGACCAGCGCGACCCGAAAAAAATGTTTCGTCGAAACTTCAATACATTTCTCTCGATAAAATAATTTTCTCTGAACATGATATACTATGGATATTCCGTCCATCAAACGATACGCAGGCGCCGAGAAGGAGTACGTGTTGGACACCCAAGCACTCCTCCGATATTGTTCGGGTTCTCGACTGGGGCAGAAAACTCTAGAACGTGTCGTCAGGATCCTTCAAGAAGCAGGCCACAACGACACGATTCCGTCCACCTGTCACGACATGAGCCCCGAAATCCGATTGGCCATCCTCGCCTTGGTGGGCGATCGCAGGCGTCCACGTGGGCGCTCACCCTCCAAAACGGAAAAACGACACGAACCGAAACGGCCTCGAGGGCGCCCAAGGATCCACCCCGTAGGGTATAAAAAGCCTCGAGCCAAAAAATTGTCTCATGTTCAGTCATCAGATGACGGTGACCGTAGAGGAGCGTCGCGAGCAATGGCGACGGGCCCAGGCGAAGAGGCGAGCAATCGCCCGCGACCAGACGAACTGCATCTCGGCGAAAAGCAAGGTCAAGAAGGGCGTCTGGAATCCCAGTGACCGATGGATCGCAAATAACCCCGAGTGCGCTGAAAAAATCGGCTTGCAGGCGACCTCTCCACCCTCGCCGGAGCCACCGCACCACGAGGAACCGCCTGCGCGACCTACTGATGGACGATACTGGACCTTCGACGAGGCCGTCGCCGCAGCGGATGCCCGGCCAGAGCATCACGAGCCTGGCAGGCCCTCGAGAGAGCGCGGGGCGACGCGCAAAACCGCGAAGGGGTACATCGGCAGGCTCCGAGTTCTCCTCGACAGGCTGGGGTGCTCGCAGGACGAATCAGTCGACTGCCTCGCCGACACCGCCCGTGTCCTGCGCGTCGTCCACGAAACCTCGGAACCCAAACGCAAGCTCGCACACTCGAAAGAGGATGCGTGGAGGGAGAACGAGAAGAACTTGCTCGGAGTGATAAACGGGGTGAATCGAATGATGCCACCTGAAAAGAGGCTCCCACGCGACGTGACGGACGCGTACGCTGCTCGAGTCAATGAGCTGAAGGTCGGCGACCTCGACAGGAAATTCGACAGGGCCGAGAGCAAGCCACTGAGGTATACGTACGAGCAGCTCCAGCGGATCGCCGCCGCCGAGTACAAAAAGGACCCTACGTCTGACGCCGCTTTGATGGGTCTTATTTACCTGTCCGGCGAGAAACTGCCACCAACCAGGTACGACCACGACAAAATGCGCGTTGTCAGTTCTATCAGCGAGCTCGAGCCACACGAGAACGGATACATTCCGAGCGAGCGCCGCATGATAATTCAACGTTTTAAGACGGCAGAGACGTACGGCACGTACGACTACCAAATTCCAGACGGGTACAAGAAGCTGATTAACGCGTTGCAGGCTCGAGCTCATCAGAAGTACGTGTTCGAGGACCCAAAAAATCCAGGCGAATACATGAAGCACGAGTATTATTCTGCGAAGTACAACCGCATCTACCACGGCATTGATGCAACGAGGCAGGCGTACATCACCCGTTTCCTGAAGGGCGCTTCGTGGAAAAAGCGAAAATGGGCTGGTGACTTGATGGGGCACGACGTACTTACAGGAGCCGTTTACGAGCGGCAGGCGGGGGGCCCCTCTCCTCAGGGCGGCGAGACTGGCGGACGTCGGCTGAGGCCGAGGAAAAAGTAGACAGTTTTCCCGTGGGAAATTTTCATGAATGTCGAAAATGATATCCTAAACCGCATGCATTATACAGGAAATAAAAAAGTTCCATGGGACCATTTTTCTTGAGGGTCGAGGTTCGAGGGTTTATGTGGTTTTTAAACGAACTGAAATTTTTTAATCGAAACTTTTTTTTTCTAAGCATACGGTATACAACCTTCCAGAATGGTCTCGAACTTCAACCTGCATGACGACACGGTCGACCGACACGACGTAACCGACAAGCCGACACGATTCGATTCCTCGTGGGAGATCTCCCACGGGAATAAAGGCGGACTCTCCCACGACAATCCACACTCTTGCGCTCACACAACCTCTAAGATGTCGACCGCCGCGGAATTTGTTCCTCTGTGGTTCGCGTCGAAAGATACGCCTTTCTTTGCTCGGACGCCAGGGGTGATGTACTCGTACGAAGAGGAAAAACCCCAAGACGCTTCGGAGGCGTATGGTCGCTCTCGTGGGATGAAGTACATCATGGCGCTGAACACGTACAAAAAAACGAACATGTATGCCGCTTTCGGGTGCAGGGAGGACTTGATCAAGACCCATGCGGAGTTATCAACAAGCGATCCGCATTTGCTAGAAATTCTATCCCCCGACGTGAGCGTCGTCCCATATTTCGATTTTGACTGGGAAACGGAAGAACCCATCGACTACCAGCTGGAGAAGTACGCAAAAGCGGCCATATCCATGTTCTTCAACGACGTGTACGAGATAAATGTCGAGGAAGAGCGAGATATGCGGGTCCTTATTGGCCATCGCGTCAGGAGCGGCATTTTCAAGAACTCTGTTCATGTCACGGTGCCGACGATCTACATCCCGACAATGGAGGATCGTGTCAAGATGGGAGAGCTTTTTCAGTCGTTTCTTCTTCAGTGCGCGATGGATTTATCTTCAGGATATCAGTCTGAGGTGTGCCAGAGACTCGTCAAGTCCCAGCACTCGAAAGAGGATTGGGAGGACATGCACGCGAACGGGAACCCGATTGTGGAGAAAACAACTGGCGTTTGGGCGCCTAAACACGACATCAAGTTTTGCTACGATAGAATGATCTATTCGAGGTACCGGGCCTTTCGCATGATAGGGATGAAGAAGCGCGGAGACAGCGGCGAGGACGCGTACCTCCGCCCAGTCCCAGGGGGTAGTTCCGACGTCGGCGAATATTTGGTGACTGTCTTCAACGAAGAGGGACTGACCCGGCTCCCCCATGTCGATGATGCGGAACTATCCGAAACGAGCCATACAGTGTTTCGAGGGTATGGGAAGACTATCCCACCACCTCGGGGCCTGGACATCTCGCCATCCATCGAAGCAATGAAAAAGTTTTCGCCTGGATGCAAGTATATGCGCACAACCTGTAAAGAATCCGATCGAGGTGTCGCAACGTTCGTCAAGTACTCCGTCGACTCTGTGGATCCGTTATGCAGGATCTGCCTCAAGATACACGACAACAACGGGCCTTATAACCTGCTACTCCCTAATGGCGCTGTACAGTACAGATGCCACCAGGACTCACAGCACCGATTCATCGAGATCTCCCCGCCCGTGATGAAGCTCGCGGACTCGGACAAAGTGCCGTTCACTCACACGTACTCGTCCGAGAAAATCAGGCCTTTCAGCTGGGATGCGCTATTTAGAGGCCCGCACAAGAGCACCATCCTCGTCCAGTCCAACTGCGGGACAGGTAAATCTGAGAGGATTCGTGAACTCGTCAACGAGGCGGTGAGGAGGGATCCAGGTATCCGCGTGTGCTGCATGGTGGCTAACATCAGCCTGTCCAAGGAGGAGGATCGCAACTACAAGTCTCTTGGCGAGCGCGGGAGGACGATTGCATGGGAGGACAACGCGTTCCATATCTTGTCCAATGACCCGAATTTCCGTCACTACCTCAGCGGTCCGAAGGGAATGATGTCTGATGACAGGGTGCTGGTCGTTCTTAACAGCATCTTGCGCGTCACAGACCAACCGTTCGATCTCCTCATCCTAGACGAAATATATAACACCCTCACCGCGATTTCGCAGGGCCACATGAAATACAAGCGCGAGGTGTTGAGGAAGTTCATCAGGCTCATTGAGATGTCCAAGGTCGTGATTGCGCTAGACGCTACCGTTACTCGAAAGGTATACGAGTTCATAGCGGCCTATCGCGCGGCGGATACTATGGAGGTGGATTGCAACACCTTCCGGCGCCCTACCAACAGGACTCTGCGATGGGTGGATGTGACATCAGAAAAGAACTGGCGAAAGGTCTGCGTGGACAGGTTTGTTACTGAGTGTGAGAGGAGGATAGAGGCCGGAGAGAGGATTTTCTGCCCAATGTCTGGCAAAAAAGAGGCCGCCATGGCGTATGAGGCACTCAAACCCTTCATCGACAAGCGCAAGAACGGGCGTCTCTACACTAGTCTGACGAGCAAGGAGGATCTGGAGTTTGGCGCGAATGCTGCGTGGGCTGACTTGGACTTTTTGATCTTCAGCCCCACGATCACGGTTGGAGTCAGCTACACGGAGCACACGTTCGACAGCATGGTGGGACTCTTCATCAACGGGGACCACTACGCGAGCTACACGACAACCCTCCAGCAAATTTTCAGGGTGCGCCACTTAGTCAAGGGAGAGATGGTCATCTTCTATCGAGACACGACTTCGCTTCTTGACAGGCCTCCAACGGACTACGGTACGATCGTCGAGAACATGATCGCGGGGGACACTGCGCTCATCCAGCTGCTGTTCGACAACGCCGACGTAGTCTGCGACTGGAGCGCGGACAAGTCGCGTATCTATGACAGAAACTGTCCCAAATTCCGCCTCTTCTGCCGGAACCAGCAAGATCTCGCGGTGTCGAGGTCCCATTACAAGGGAAATCTCATCAAGATACTGACGGAGGACTACGGCGTGGAGGTGTCGGCAGTGGAGGAGTTGGGGGACATCGACGCCCCCCGCTTCCGGTACTAGAAGATCCAGACAAGGACAGGGAGGTGGTGCTTCTGAGCGAGGAGGAGTACAAGGATCTAGAGGGGAGAATCGGCGGCACGGTTCCACTTTCACCGTACGAAATGCGTCTGAAGGCGGTGTACGAATTGACTCATCGGTTGTACGAGATTCCGTATGATCTCATCGACGACGAGCTCCCTCAAATTCTGGACAAGGAGATGGGGAGGAAGGCGTACGTTGGCGTTCGGCAATATTCGAAGTTGACGGGACTAGGAACCAAGGAGCATTTTAGAGACAATCTGTTGATTCTGCAGAAGTCAGAGTCCTTGTTTGATTTGAAGGCGTATTCTCGTTTTGGACTAGCACAGTCTCTGGCCATTACGCTCAAGCTACTAGAAGGGACGCCTATCATCGACTTCATCACGACGGCTGATCCGTCCAATCTCACAATGAAGTTGACGCGCGACGAGACGATTGCACTAGGGAATAAAATTGATAGCGAAATTGCCGACAAGGCCTGGTTCATGCGCTCAACATTTGGATACCGGCGGAGGGCAGGCGAGGCTGGTAGTTTGTCTTTTGCGCAATGCAGCGGTCTCATCAACAGCTTGTTGAACCCGACTCTAGGAATTTATGCCAAGGGGGCGAAGGGCAATAGCCGTGGCGGTGGTTGCTTGGAAATTTCGAAGGCGGACATGCATGCGTTTCTTGATAGGTATAAACCCTCGTGGTGGGGCGATGAGAAGGATTATTCGATCACGTCGTTGTCTGGCCTGTCGATGGATGAAATCGCTCCTTTCCTGCAGGGAGCGGATAAGTAGTTTTAATATTAAAGCCTGTTTTTCTGCCATGCATTTCTTTGTAAAAACGGTTTACAACCTCCAAGACGTCGCGCTCACTGTCTCCTCGTCTTCGAGTAGACGTCGATCCGGTTCCGGTCACACCCCGCCGCGCGGCCCTCGCCGGCTCCCTCACCCTGCGAGGACATGGCGAAAAATTGGGCGGTCTTTTCTTAAGAGTAAGTACGTGCAATTTTTCGCCACATCCAACAACCCACGCCACCTCAGCGCCGGCCAGTGGGGGGGGTGGCGAAAAATTGTCCGTTCTTTCTCTTAAGAGTAACTAAGGACAATTTTTCGCCATCACTCTCACACCTTGACAAAACACCTCCTATGACCCGCGCCAAGGGGTGGCAGGGTGGCGAAAAATTGTCCGTTCTTTCTCTTAAGAGTAACTAAGGACAATTTTTCGCCATCACTCTCACACCTTGACAAAACACCTCCCATGACCCGCGCCAAGGGGTGGCGGGTGGCGAAAAATTGTCCGTTCTTTCTCTTAAGAGTAACTAAGGACAATTTTTCGCCATCCTTGTCACACCCCAAACACACCATCACAACTGCCGGGGTGGTGACAGATGCCAGCCTAAATGTAACAACCTGGTGAGCAGTGGTGGCAGGGGGGCACTTCTGTTTTTGCAAGTGGTTTAGGGTTTTAGGGTTTAGGGCTTAGGGTGAGACCCATCCTAGGCCGCGGTCACTATAGGGTCACTATAGGGGTGGCAGATGCCAGCATAAGGGTGGTGCACTTCTCCTAGTCGCGATGACGGAATGATGACGGAATGATGATGGAAGCTACTTAATTAATTAAGAACATCCATCCATCCATCCATCCATCCATCCCTCCCTCCCTCCCTCCCTCCCTCCCTCCCTCCCTCCCTCCCTCCCTCCTCCCTCCTCCCTCCCTCCCTCCCTCCCTCCTCCCTCCTCCCTCCCTCCCTCCCTCCCTCCTCCCTCCCTCCCTCCCTCCCTCCCTCCCTCCCTCCCTCCCTCCCTCCCTCCCTCCTCCTCCCTCCCTCCCTCCCTCCCTCCCTCCCTCCCTCCCTCCCTCCCTCCCTCCCTCCCTCCCTCCCTCCCTCCCTCCCTCCCTCCCTCCCTCCCTCCCTCCCTCCCTCCCTCCCTCCCTCCCTCCCTCCCTCCCTCCCTCCCTCCCTCCCTCCCTCCCTCCCTCCCTCCCTCCCTCCCTCCCTCCCTCCCTCCCTCCCTCCATGATGAAATTTGGTCGGGTAAATTGCAATAGACTCGCCTTTTGATGACGAACACGCCGATCTAATTTTTGGCAGCCATCGCCCAGGATTTCGCAAGTTATCGCCAGCGGCCTGCCCAGCAGATCTCGCTATTTTTCTGCACATTATGGCGGCACCACGCACGTGATCAGTGTGCCTGCGCCCCCTGCCCTCGTCTAGGTGCTATTAAACGTAGCTATGGAGGTCCCCGCATCGTCTTCAGTTGAACGCCCTTCACCGCTGGCTAGCACGCCGGCGATGGAGACGGGATTTTTGTTGTTTGGGGAACCGATTGTGGGAGGCTGAGCCCGCAGCCGCCACTGATTGCTATTGAACCCTTGCAGCTGGCCAGGCCGCAAGGAGCTCAGCGGCGCGGCGCTAACCGATAAGGCATGCTCGAGCCTCTAACCCGAGACTACCGGTAGGCTACCCGATAGTGCATGCTCGAGCCTCTAACCCGAGACTACCGGCACTCAGCGGATCTGTGCTACCGAGGGCGACGGTTCTCTGACCGTCCCGGCGCGCACTGGCTTCCGTACCTTGCTTAGGCACCGACTAGCATCTAGACACCAATCTTTGATGCCCACCTGACTAGGCGCCCAGGCCGGCGACTACCGGCCAGCGGATAGATGCCACTCGGGAGCACAACTCCCATACTTTCTTTTTAAATAATTATCATAAATTATTTAAAGCGAGGGGCAATAGGGTAGCACTGACCCTACGTACGTTCAAGTAGAGAAACACGTAACGGCACACTGACCGTCCCCAAATCCTAAACCCCAAGGAGGGTGCCCTGCGCTGGGATCTGAGCACGCCAAAAACACCCGGGCTTTGCTCCCGGCCTCCTTTTCTACTTGGGTGCAACTGCACCACATGCATCATTATTAGGCACACTGGCCGCCTGTCAGGTCTAGGGAAATGTATTCACAGATGAAAGAAGCGCCCATTCCCATGCAAAAAGACGACAGGTCACACGGTAAAAAAAACTCATGTCATCATGAGCTGCCGCAGCAGCTTGTACTGAGGCCCCGACAGCATCGCTGGCTTGGTCAAGGCATCGGCAATATTCTCGCTCTCGGGGATCCACCGCCGCTCATCCAACACCGTGGCGGACTCGGCCAACACAAGGTAATCTAGTTTGGTGGTGGAGGCGAGCGGGTTATTCAGAAACTCAATTATTGACTTGCTATCTGTGCACAGCCGCATGCGCAGCGACAGCGCCACGCGGGCCTTATCCGCAATCCATTGCAAAAGATGCTGCACATAACACGCTTGGTCGACAGCGGAAATGAACGCGCGACACTCCGCGCGATTGCTGTCTACCACTACCCGCTGATGGATGCGGCTATACCAGTCGACAATAGTGGGCTGCCCAGTGGGGCTATCAAGAAAAAAGATGGCCGCCTCCCGCGCGCGCAGCTGCGTGATGGTACGCGACTCCAGGTTCGCGTCAGAGTAAATGGTCATTGCCACCGGGCGGGTGATATCAACCCCCCACACGCGCAGGCCCGGTGACGCCAAGACTTGCGTCCGAAGATGCTGCGCTCCCATGCCCGCAAGCACGGCGTCGGGCGCACGCGCGTAGATGGACAGGTCGGGTCGCACCGTGCCCGCGAGCCACCCCAGCTGGCCGCGCAAGTGCGGTCCCGCGGACGCATCCAGCCGCTCAGGCAGCGATTGCGCGAGCTTGTCGGCGTATTCCTGCCTGGCATGACGCGGCTGACTTGTGCCGCACCCCCCGCTGCCGCCGCCTTGAGCTTGTCCGCCTTGAGCAGCTGTCGGAGGACGTGGGCCAGCTGGGAGCCCACGCCCGCGCCTGACGATGTGTCCGGCGCCGCCACGGTGGGCGCTGCTGGGGTCGCGGGGAGGGGCTGAGGTAGCGCCCCCGCGTCGACCCCGGGGACTTGCTCCGGCGCGGCGCCTGCAGGGGGGTGGGCAACAAGCGCATCATGCACAGCCACCCCAAGTGGGGTGGGTAGGACAGGTTCCAGCCGGGCCCGCTTGGCCGGCCGGCTATCCACATCCCAACCGAGCTGGCGGCTGTGCTCCTTGGCCGCCTGGACCTGGGCATCGGACGCCTTGTACCGATACACCTTATCCCACGGGATGAGATAGTCCCTATGCTCCCAGTGCACCTTCACCCGCCTATGCACCCAGTCCAAATCCACCACCATGCCTGGCCCTTGCATCTGCCCCCGCTTGCCAAAGGAATTCTCCTTGTGAAACAAGACCAACTCCCCCAGCTCCCACTCCTGCGACAAGTCAGGCTGGGTGCGGTCTAACTGCCGCCTAACCTCAGCGGTGGTAGCGAGGTGGGCCTCCCAATGGTCTGCCACGTCCGGAGGGTAAATGCCCGACTGCAGCCCCCGCGCGGTAATAAGACCTAGTCCCTGGGGCAGCTTGAAAAGCACCTGGCTGTTGTACTTGTCCATGAGCAAGCGGCACCACAGCGCGCGTTGTGCATAAGGCTGCCCCGCGGGCTTGAATCCTAACCCGCTGGCCTGCTGCTTGGCTGCCATGCCCTTTACGCTGCTGATGTGCCTATCAATCAGCCCCAAGTTGCCATGGTCCTGCCGCCCAGCAATAACCACCATCTCACAGCCCTCCCGCCCCACAATGCAATCAAATTGTTGGTCCAACATGACCTCAGAAATGGGAAAGAAGTGAGACATGGCAATGCGCAGCCCCCGCCACAAGGACTCCTCTACCATGCTTGGCAGGGGCTCGATGGCTAGGAACTTGGTATAGCGATCCATCAAGACCAAATAATAGTCCCCCTCCTCCAAATGCATGACATCCCCCACTAACCTCCCCCGGTACGGGGAAGGAGTCTTAGCATGCCAGCGCCTACGCTTCTTCCGGACACTTGCGCATGCGTGGCACTCCTCTAACTCCGCCTGAGCGACCTTCAACCCCGGCGCCCCCATAAGCCTAGTCGCCCAGTCTAGCGTTTGCCCCGCCACATGACCCACCGCAAGGTGAATCTGGTGAGCAAGCATCCGCAATCCTATGGCCGTGGGGGTGGTGCCATCCCCTTCTATGCTAGGCACCTGCCCCGCCAAGCTCTCTGCATGTGCATTCCTGTCGGCAATGTGCTCTAGTGAGGCCTTACTGAGGCGGCGACCCAACTCCACGTCTACGTGAGGGGCTACCTCGGCATCTGCCGGCACTATCTCACCTGAAGGGGTGAGCTCCGGAAGGGCGTGTTCAGGCTCTATTGCGACCACGCTGGGCACGCACTCCTGATCAGCTGCAGCACTTGCACTTCCATTCTGAACCACGGACGTGGGAACATTAGGACTACAAGGCACAGCATCCTCACGCCTAGCCGACTCACCGCGACACACATCACCTCTATGACGTCACTTGGGCATGGCTGGCCGTGGGGCGCGGCATGTGTTGGGGTCGTGTCCAGGAAGCCGAACCGCCCAGCAGCGCCGGCACACTCGAGTCGCCTTGCCGAGGTCCAGCCGCAGCGTGCAGTTGGCCTCGGTGTGCCCCACGCCGGTGCACCGCTCGCAGACGACCTTCTCCTTGGGGACGCCACCCTGCTGCTGTTGCTGCCTGCCAGCGCCGCCCTCCTGTCGAGGCTGCTTGCCCTGACCGCCTCCCGGCCCGCGTTTGCTGGACGCGTTCTGGTTGTGCCGACCACCGCGAGCTCGGCGTTTGCCACCCAACATTCGCACCACGTTGTCGGCCACCGTCGTGGACAGCTGGGTAACAAGAGTGGTCAAGTCCGACAGAGAAGCTGCTGGCGGGGTCGAGGCAGGCACAGGGTTTACCTGAGCAACTGTCGGCAGCTTGTTGTTACGCCTGGGGCCGCCCCGGTCCTTGAACATCTCTCGGAGGTGCGCCATGGCTGCGTTGAACCGTTTCTGGTCGTCCGGGGTGCCCACTACCACGGAAGAAGCTAGCGCAATTTTCATGCCGAGACCGGCCTTGACATTGGCACGGCTCTCTGGCGTCAGCCCCAGCGCATCCAGAACTGCGCTGAGTAAATATTCGCTACTCATGTGCTTCAAGACACCCTTGCTCCGGACCTGGGCCGCGAATCTGGCCATGTCCGAGCTGAGGTAGTTCGGGTCAAGCGACAGGTTGCGCACCAGCGCCTGCCCCTCCTTTTCCTCGTCAGGAAAGCTTGAGGTGTCAAGCACCTCTTGCAGGGCCTTCACTGTGTCGGGCCAGGTCCACGCCTCTTTGCTGGCGTTGATAATGACCCCGCGCACGTCCGCATTACCCGTAGACTCGTTGCATACCTCTGACCGGCGCAGCTTGGTGAGGAAAACTGCGTCGGACAGTTCGTTGTAGTCCTGCCGGAGCTCGCCCAGGCTGTTAATAAACTCCTCCACGGCGGACGGCGTCAGAATTTCTGGCAGCTTACTTGGCAGCTCTTCTTTCTTGAAAACTTTCCGGGCAGTTGGTGCTGACTGCTGCCCCGGAGCTGTGCTGACCGAGCCCCCAGCTGGCTCAGTCGCCACGGTGGCTGCGCCACTCCCATCCGCCGGAGTTGATGCTTGCGTTCCCTGGTCCTGGGTTGCAGCTTGCGTTCGCTCCGCGCCACGCGCCATGAGCCCAGAAAAATGGTCAACGGTAATGTTGACTGTTGTGAATACAAGTTGAACGCCCTTCACCGCTGGCTAGCACGCCGGCGATGGAGACGGGATTTTTGTTGTTTGGGGAACCGATTGTGGGAGGCTGAGCCCGCAGCCGCCACTGATTGCTATTGAACCCTTGCAGCTGGCCAGGCCGCAAGGAGCTCAGCGGCGCGGCGCTAACCGATAAGGCATGCTCGAGCCTCTAACCCGAGACTACCGGTA
Source organism: Mesostigma viride (assembly GCA_009746045.1). NCBI lineage: Eukaryota > Viridiplantae > Streptophyta > Mesostigmatophyceae > Mesostigmatales > Mesostigmataceae > Mesostigma > Mesostigma viride. Next base: position 1,480,485 of record RPFO01000225.1, on the reverse strand, counting down.
GGCTACCCGATAGTGCATGCTCGAGCCTCTAACCCGAGACTACCGGCACTCAGCGGATCTGTGCTACCGAGGGCGACGGTTCTCTGACCGTCCCGGCGCGCACTGGCTTCCGTACCTTGCTTAGGCACCGACTAGCATCTAGACACCAATCTTTGATGCCCACCTGACTAGGCGCCCAGGCCGGCGACTACCGGCCAGCGGATAGATGCCACTCGGGAGCACAACTTCTTCAGCTCTTGCCGCCGATTCTATTGATGCCCAGATTGCTGCAAACAAAATCGCCCACGACATTGTCGTCGCCAAGAACGCCGCTAACAAGCGATCCAAGACTTCGGAAGCAACTTCGGAAGCAACTCCGATAGCTGCTGAAACCTCCTTGCCGGACGCCATTTCTTCCTCATTCTACATGCCAGGCCAGCGTTTGAGCCTGGCAGACATCGATACCTTACTCGCCTACAATGACGCCGCTGTGACAAGCGTGCTGAAGCTCCGCAACGACAACGACGCCCCGATTCGCCACCCTAAGAGCGGCCAGGTTATGGAGGCTGCTTCGGATGAATGGCCTCATTGGGATGAGCGCCAGCGTCGGCTTGCCTGTCTTATTTCGTGCTGCCCTGAACTTGTCGAGCTGCCGGCGACGACCATCGCCATCTTGTGTAAGTTAGGGTCTTAGGGGCATGAGTGCAGCTTGTCTGGACGATGATTACTCTGATGATTACTCTGATGATTACTCTGATGATTACGCATGATTACGCATGATTACGCATGATTACGCATGATTACGCATGATTACGCATGATTACGCATGATTACGCATGATTACACCGGTATTACATAGGAAGGAGTGACTATGTACTCCACACTATGTACTCCAAGAGTACATAGGGTGGCACGCTATGTACTCCAAGAGTACATAGTGTGGAGTACATATGATCCGGGATTTCCGAATAGGGGACTGCCGACGCGGTGAGACACGCCCGTATTACATAGGAAGGAGTGACTATGTACTCCAAGAGTACATAGGGTGGCACACTATGTACTCCAAGAGTACATAGTGTGGAGTACATATGATCCGGGATTTCCGAATAGGGGACTGCCGACGCGGTGAGACACGCCCGTATTACATAGGAAGGAGTGACTATGTACTCCACACTATGTACTCCAAGAGTACATAGGGTGGCACACTATGTACTCCAAGAGTACATAGTGTGGAGTACATATGATCCGGGATTTCCGAGTAGGGGACTGCCGACGCGGTGAGACACGCCCGTATTACATAGGAAGGAGTGACTACCTATGTAATCCACACTATGTACTCCAAGAGTACATAGGGTGGCACACTATGTACTCCAAGAGTACATAGTGTGGAGTACATATGATCCGGGATTTCCGAATAGGGGACTGCCGAACTCGAGGCCCCCAGAGTACTAACTAGGCTGACTATGTACTCGAGTCACGACGCAGTGAGATACGCCAAGCCGCCCGAAGCAGATCTCTGCATGCGCCACGTGTAACGAGGGTTCTGCTTGCGAATTCGAATTGCGATGAGCCGTTGCAGACGCGCCGCCTAGATGTTTGAATTTCATCAACGAGCCTTGAACGAGCTGGTAAAGTTTGCCTGCCCTTGCATCACCTTGCGCTGGCTATGCCGATTGCAGTCCAGCCGACTGATAGTGGTGCAAGAATAAGCGCCCCCCTAAACCCGCATGCTCACGATGCTTGAAGAAAAAAAAGCAAAAGGCGCACTAGGATGCATGACAAGCCCTTTTGGAGCCCCAGTTTAGCATGATTCGGTCATCCGTTTCCAGCCATCGGCAGCGCCAACTCCGATACAGCTTACTATGGCGTAGTCGGTAGCCAGCTACACCGCTTTTCTTGCCTTTGTTACTACATGCAAACTTCAATTCGTTACATCGTGCGCCTGCGGCATATTTAAGAAAGCGGCTGCAAGCGCACCTTGCTGAGCCAGGTACACAATGTCTTCAGTCAGCGACCGCGTATGCATGCCACGTTTAGTCGCATCGAGTCGCGTAGACAATTCGTTCCGGATTAAATTGTTCACCGTTCAATTGCTCAGCGCTGCCTGAATGCAGCGCGCTTTATTACTGATTCTGTCCTCTTTGCATGCATTGCAGTGGATTGTATGTTATTTTCACGTTGTCCATCTTTCCACTCGCTTTCATTGTTTACCAGATACCAAAAGTCTCCCACGAGGTAGGCGACACTTCAATCTCGCTTATTTTACACCTGGCACACCTGGGCTTCTCTGTATGTGCCGATGCCCATCGTAAGTTGTTGAACGTTTTTTGCCCTCCATGGTTTCCAATTTTACTAGGAGTTCTTAGGAGCTCTCTCTCCATTGACTTCTCTGTCTCTTTTGCTTTGGCCATGCCATGTTAGGGTAATGTCTTCCTTGCTGCCATGCTAGCGGGCCCACATGCTTGTTCCTTGTCAAAGTAGGGAGGCTCGCGGGGTAGGTGGCTGGTCATGCTTGTACCTTATCAAGGGAGGGGCCCACGTAGGGTAGGTTGGTGGGCATGCGTGTACCTTGTCAAGGGAGGGATTCACGTATGGTAGGTGGGTGCACGAGCTTGGTCCTTGTCAAGAGGCACATACGTAGGGTAGGTGAGTGCACGTGCTTGTTACTGGTCAGGGGAGGCATGGATGTGGGGTAGGCATGTGCACGTGCTTATTCCTTGTCAAGGGAGGGACGCACGTAGTGTAGGTGAGTTCATGTGCTTGTTCCTTGTCAAAGGAGGGGTGCACACAGGGTGGGTGGGTGCACGTGCTCGTTCCTTGTCAAGGGAGGCATGCATGTGGGGTAGGCATGTGCACGTGCTTGTTTCATGTCAAGGGAGGGATGCAGGTAGGGTAGGTGGGTGGGCTTGCTTGTTCCTTGTCAAGGGAGGGATGCACGTGCGGTAGATGAGTGCACATGCTTGTTCCTTGTCAAAGGAGGGGGGCATGTGGAGTAGGAATGTGCACATGGTTGTTCCATGTCAAGGGAGGGATGCAGGTAGGGTAGGTGGGTGGGCATGCTTGTACCTTATCAAGGGAGGGGCGGACATCGGGTAGGTGGGTGCACGTGCTTGGTCCTTGCCAAGGGAGGGATTCACGTACGGTAGGTGAGTGCACATGCTTGTTCCTTGTCGAAGGAGGGGGGCACTTAGGGTAGGTGGGTGCACGTGCTTGTTGCTTGTCAAGAGGCACGTACATAGGGTTGGTGGGTGCACGTGCTTGTTCCATGTCACAGGAGGGATGCACGTAGGGTAGGTGGGTGCACGTGCTTGTTACTGGTCAGGGGAGGCATGGATGTGGGGTAGGCATGTGCACGTGCCTATTCCTTGTCAAGGGAGGGACGCGCGTAGTGTAGGTGAGTTCACGTGCTTGTTCCTTGTCAAAGGAGGGGTGCACACAGGGTGGGTGGGTGCACGTGCTCGTTCGATTCTTGTCAAGGGAGGCATGCATGTGGGGTAGGCACGTGCACGTGCTTGTTCCTTGTCAAAGGAGGGGTGCACATAGGGTAGGTGGGTGCACGTGCCCGTTCGATTCTTGTCAAGGGAGGCATGCATGTGGGGTGGGGCATGTGCACGTGCTTGTTCCTTGTCAAGGGAGGGACACAACAGGGTATGTGGGTGGTTTTGCTGGTTCCTCGCCATGGGAGGGACGTAATAGGGTAGGTGAGTGCACGCATCATTTTTTTCCTTATTCTCAGCCCATCAACTAGAACTTTCAGCTGCCAGTCCTCACTACTCTACGACCGTAACTGCATTCGGGTTCATGTTAAATACGTTGCGTTTTTCTTGGACGGCATGGAAGATGCTGTCATTTTCAAGAGAGGGATGCACGTACGTATTGGTGGTGGTGCACGCATCGTCCCTTTTCTTACTAGTTGCCTGTGTACTAGAAATTTCAACTGCTATTCCTCGCTACCGTATGGCCGTAACTGCATTCGGGGCATTTTGCGTTTTCTATGAGTGCGTGACAGTTGCTGTCTTACTTGGACAAAGGCGGAATGAACTGCAGGCAATCCGGAATGATTAAGACGGGAAGTTGGTCAACTCGCACCAAAAGCGGAGCCGCCATATGGACGGCGGTACCTTTCAAATCAACATGGGCGATTACCCCTGGCCGAGCGGACTTGAGGGTGACAACAGCTTCAAGACGCCACCCTCATCGGCCAAGGTTCTACTGCCGTAACGGCTTGATTTATTACCTAAGATGTTCCGTGAACTTCATGTGCGTCATCTCCACGATTTCATCATGAAGCCCACGTTGACAACATCGGATGGAAGTGATTCGTGCAATTGATTATTAATGACTTCTTAAACATTTTAATGAAATGCCTAATTCAAAAATGCATCTTGAAAAGCAACATATCATGCAAGCCACTCACCATAGCCGGGGTCAATGCATTTTAGAATTCGGGGCCATAACCCGGACAGGCTGCGTTGTAGGCATGGGTTACTATTATTACTGGGGCATAACCGGCCCCATAACCACCGCAGTAGCCAGGGTCAACTACTGGGCCGTAACTACTGCAGGTTACGGGACGGTTGACGGACCCGTAACCAGGCCAGTAGCCAGGCCCGGTTATCAGAACTGGTCCCGTAACCATGCCGGTAACCCATCCCGGTTCTCAGAACTGGTCCCGTAACCATGCCAGTTTACCGCCCGGTAACTTCTACTTGGGCCGTAACCATGACCGTAACCCAGATAGGTTACGGGCATGGTTACGGCTCCGGTAAAAGTTACCGCCCAGTAAACGTTCCGGTAACTATTACCGCCCGGTAACCATTACCGGCCGGTATTTAGTCTGTCGCGTTTAAGGTTACCGGCCGGTAACCTGGCCGGTAACCTGAAACGTACATGGTTACTGGCCAGTAACCGCCCCGGTAACCTCAACCGGGGCGTTTACGCCCCGTAAAATTAACTCCTAGTGTAATAATCTCTGATTGTAACTGTATAGCGCCCGATGGAATACCTTAAGGATCCGAGATACGCAGCGAATCCGTTTAGTAGAGTCACCTTGATCTTCGACACTCCTGCGATGGTTGATAAAGGTCTGGCGACTGGATTGCCGGCTAGGAAAGGCCCGTTGATGGAGCCGAGATTTCAGTACCCGTTACCAACCTCAAAAAAATAGTGTTGGTTTTGTAGTATGTCAGCAGCATGTCTTTCGATTACGGTGTATGTCCTGCTTTGATTAATAAAAAAAAGCGCATCGTCGCGCCTTCCATAACATTAACGACCACAACCGGAACGTATCCTAGCGCGTCTCCAATTACAGTTACAGCGACGTTCAGCCAGCCGGTCACTGGGTTCGCCTTAGACGATATCATCATCGTCAACGGGGCCATCGCCAGCCTGACGGGCAGCGGGGCGTCGTACACCTTCCAAGTGACGCCAACGACCGCATATTCGCCGACTACAGTAGGCGTCGGAGCAGGGGTAGTGGTTAACTTGAAGGGTGCACGGAACAAAGCCTCGACTCCATTGGTCTTCACGTACTCACCCCCTCCAACGGTGACCCTCGCGACGACCGCGGGCTCGACGCCATCCTCGACACCCGTGGACGTGACCGCCACGTTCAGCAGGTCCGTCACGGGGTTCTCTCTGGGCGATATCACGGTGACAAACGGGACAGCCGCCAACCTGACCGGCAGCGGGACGTCGTACGCCTTCCAGGTGACGCCGACGACCGCTTACACCGCCACGAGTGTCAATGTGGGCGCTGGAGTTGTCGCGGACGCTTCGATGGGAACCGCCAACGCGGCTTCCAACACACTGTCATTCACGTATTCCCCTCAGCCCACCGTCACGCTGTCGACATCCGCGGGGTCCACTTCCGCCTGGAGTTTCATATCCGCGACGGCGACTTTCAGTCGAGCAGTGACCGGTTTTGCATTGGGCGACATCACGGTGACAAACGGGACAGCTTCCAATTTGGTAGGCAGCGGGGCGTCGTACACGTTCAACGTGACGGCGACGACGGCCAATTCCGCCACGTCCTTCAGCATCGGCGCAGGGGCCGCGACAGACACAGTGTCCGGGACCGGCAACTCAGCTTCGAACTCGCTATCGTTCACGTTTACCCCATACAACCCCGCCACCGATTCGGCCCTGTATGCGTGGTACGACCCAACGGACTCTTCGACGCTCTACAGCAACACAAATTTTACCACACTCGCCACGACTTCGGTACGGGGTATGAAAGACAAGAAGGGGACCCAGCACTTACTGTGCTTCACCACCAATGCGCCGACCATCGACAACACTAGCTTAAATTCTAAGCAGTCTCTTCAATTCAGTTACAGTTTGCGTAACGGGCTCCAGAGCGATGGGTTTTTCTGGGGTCGTCCGCAAAATACTATGATCGTCGTCGCAAAATCAAACACCCCGAGTGTTTACCCTCGCGGGTCAGGTAGTAGCTTGAAAGGCCTCGTTGTCGGTGCTCAAAGTAATTACGGACTGGGCATCTGCAACAACTGCGACGATTACAAGTTTTATGCGCTTTTGGGTACGGACGGAGCCACTCAACCGATCTGCACGAATGCAGAGTTTTACGACGGCCGGGCGCACGTGATGGCAGTGTCGTGTGACCTAGGAAGCACGCCAAAAACGTCCATTACCAGATTTGATGGTAGAGATGGTGGGGCGTACACAGGTACGGCGGTACAGAATCCAGGAAGGATCTGTGTTGGCGCGGATATAGATTGGAGCACTCGTAACTGGGACGGATGGACCGGCGAGATCCTGATCTACAGCACCGCCAAGACCGCGGCCGAGCTCGAACAGATCCGAGGTTATCTAGTGCACAAATGGGGCACGCCTGCCGCCATTAATTAATTAATTAATAAGCACGTGACTGCGTCACGTGGGTGCCAATACAGAGTAAAGGAACCTTCAACCCTATATACACAGTGAGAAGGAGGGAGGGCGCCCTAGCTTCTCTCACTGCCGCAGGTGGGCAGGCCACAGAGCGCTCTCTCCACGGCATGGTGCCGGGGCGCAACACTGTGGGTGCAATACAACCAGTGCAATACCATAGGTAGGCTGACGCATAGCTTATGCTACAAATGTGAGGTGGGCTCAAGACGTCGGCTAATTAAGGCGCAAGCTGATGGCCACAAGGTGCCAGAGCTAATTGAAGGTACTATAACGCTGTGCGCTAATATCGTTTCAAGTGCTGTAATGCCTAAGCTATCCCATCATCGATTGCCCCCATCTAGACAACTAGCTGGAGTGCTCTATCCCGGGGAAGCCCGGGGGGGCTTCCACAGTTTCTTGTTGACGTAGAGGTCCCCGCCCCGCCAGTACACTTGGGGCTTCTCGGGGTTGGTCTTGTGGCGGATGTAGTCGGGCCACTGATCGCGGCGTTGCTGCTGCTGGGCTGGCGTCAGGTCGTCGTCAAGCGACCAGGAGGTGTCCACCAGCTTCTTGCGGCGAGAGAGGAACCGAACTCGGGCTGTGATGTCGCTGAAGGTGAGGACCACTGGAGGGGGCCCAGCCTTGGCCCGTGGATGGGGCAGGCGGTAGGCGCCCTGCAGTATCGCACCTGGCAGCTGCATGCGCGCCAAGAGCTGTTTCTTCAGCTCGTCGAGAAGAGAGTCTGGGGTCTCCTCCGGCAGCATGTCGAAGCGCCTGAGGATGACCCGGCAGCGGCGACGGTCGCGGTCAGCGGCCTCGCGGCGCGTGTCTTCCAGCTCCTGGAGCTTGGTGGTGATGGCGGTCGTGGTAGAGGATGCCTGGCTCTTGAGCAGGTCCGCCCAGGAGGCGCGAGTCGAGGGGTCATCACTAGCCCTACCAGCAGGTTGGGCGGCGATGGTGGCCGTTCGCTCGGCGATCTCGGGGACCTGCGTGGCCAGGGCGTCTACCTTGGCGGCAACTGCCTCAAGTTTCACGGTGCCTTGGCCGACTCGGCCTTCCACCTGGTTAAGGCGGGTGGTCACAGTGGCTGTGGCCTCGGAAACTTTGGTGGCAATGTGCTCTTGCGTAGCAGTAAACTGAGGCTGGAGCTTAAGGGCGACTCTGGCTTCAATGTTGTTGACCTTGGCCGAGAGAGTGTTGAGTGGGCCGTCAGGCGCGTTCAGGGCGGCGAGCTGCTCAGCCATCGGCGCCAGCTGCTCCGCCACTGCAGCTCGGATGGAGTCCGTGCTGGGGGAGGTGCTGCTCTGCGGGGATGCTGCAGCTGCTGTGGCTGCCCGTCTGCGCTCATGCAGGAGGCTCCTGAGGCCAGCGTAGCCAATCTGGGTGATGTCGTGGGCGTCGCAGCGCAGGTAGCTGCACATGATGACTGCCTTCAAGTACGCCTCCGGTTCTTGAAGCAGCCATTCCCAGGCGGGCTTGGTGACCTTGTCGCCAGGGGTAGGCAGGAAAAGTTCGTCATGGCGGGCCAGGAACTTGATAACATCGTCACATTGTTCCTTCGTGAGCGTAAAGATTTCCAAGATGCAAAAATCCCGCTGGCCGGCGCCGAAGCGGCGGACGTCCCATTTGGTATGGGAAGTTCGGGTTTTCTTGGGAATGGGCGACGAATTTGGCGTAGAGCACTGCGTCGAGGGAGGCAGACCGGGGGGGAGAGCTTCGATCAGCGCAAAAAGGTTGGCGTCCGCAGGAGTTGATGTCGCACGTGCTGCTGTCGACGGGAATGCCGACGACAGCTCAAAATGTTTGTCAAGGCTGCGTTTTGGTGGCATTTGCAAAATACTGCGTTACAGCCGTAACCGATTATACTAGCAGATGCGTCTTGAAAAGACGCATCTGATGCAAGTAGCCTGACTGAATTTGGGGCTCAGACGCAAAAGTTCTGAGCTCCGCCGTCAGCCATGTCCGCTCGTGGCTCGTGGCTCGCAGGGCTGCCGCCATACCAGCATAGATAGTCGCCGAACTATGATCTCTAATAAGATGTAATAAACTATGGACTATCCCACGTATTACCAATACGTCGTCGATTTTAAAGGGATGACGCCGACTATTGACGGAAGAACCGGGCTGTGTTATTTTAACGTCAAACCAGACCCGCGCGCTCCTGTCATCGATAGCACCTGGCGCGGTGGCGCTCATTGGGTTGGATTTGATTTCGTCGAGAACCGCGATAATTACAAGGTCATTGGCCTCGTGTCTCCTAGTTTCTTGGGTGGTGAGCAAAATCCGGGGGAATGCGTCGTTCTGTGCTCTGAACAGATGGATATCGGAGGAGAAGGGATCCCCCTTTACGAATTCTCGCCAAACGCGCATTCGTTCTATAACCTCAAGGACCCATACCTGTTCAGGCACGGAGGACAGCTGGTGATCGGTCTAGTTCACATCGACAGAGAGGAAGAGGATACCGACAACTACAAACCAGTGGGGAGTTTCCGATCGTTTGTGTGCATCTTGCGTTTCGAGAAGGTCCGCGGATTCGATTCGTGTAAATGCCATCACAAGTAGACAGGATTTAACGCGCAATGACTCGGTGTAAATGGTGACTGTTATCGTATTTGATTAATAAATTATCTTACATGAATCTATAAACCGTTTCCAGCATGTTCGTTACCATGAATGACATTCTCAATTGCATCGATGCCTGCAAACCGGGCAGTGGCGGGTACATCCAGAGCGGCACGCGAAGGTCCGTCAACGCCGCAGAAGTCGCGCGAGTTTCTTGCACTGTCGCCGGAAAGCCCGACCCGTACGAGGACAATTACAATCTCGAATTAGACCACATAGACGATCCACGCATCTTCTCGTCGGCTGCTGTGTGCGCCTTAGAAGACGACGCGACTCTTGACGAAATTATCAAGGCGTGCGAGGACTTGGTTGTTTTATCCATAATGGCCGGCTGCGTCACCGGCAGACAATCCATTTCCTCGTCGGCGTTTGACCAAGTGAAGGAACGACTGCAGCTCCTGAGAGGCGATTGACACCCCGCTCCTCTCCCGCGACGGCGCAGGAATCCGCAGGAACGCGCAGGCGATCAGGCGTGTGTATGCGTGCGTGTTTTTTCTCTTGCGTTTTTTCTCTCAGATGTCTCTCTCTCCCGGGTATCGGCATGATGAGGTGGAGTGTTAGGGCATTGGCCAACTTTTAGTTTAGGTTTGTTATTAAAAGTTGGACAATGCCCTACCCCCCTCTTAAAGCTGTCTCGAGTATTGAACAAAAAACGAACAAAAACAACAGGCCACCTCTTCTCCGCGAAACCGGCGCAAATCGCGCGATTTGCTTGACTTGGATTCTTTCTCTCCGGGGTATCGGCGTGATGAGGTGGAGTGTTAGGGCATTGGCCAACTTTTAGTTTAGGTTTCTTATTAAAAGTTGGACAATGCCCTACCCCCCTCTTAAAGCCGTCTCGAATATCGAACAAAACGAATAAAACCGAAAACCAGCCACCCGCTCCTCTCCCGCGAGGACGCAGGACTCGCACGAAAGGTCCGCGAATTTCCCAGCCGAGGGCCGGATTTTCAGCGACCCGGGTGCGCGCTGGCTCGTGAGCTGGATTTCTCGATGTTCCGCGTGCTGCCCAACTTTTGCAAGGTTTTGCTATAAAAGTTGGGCAGCACGCGGAACCTTCTCCCCAAGTTCTCAAGCACTCTCACTGCCCGCGATCGGGAAAAACAGAGGTCGTATTTTTCGTTTTTCGATGCGAATCGCGCGTTTCCCATGAACGACCCGGCCGTCCACGGAGGTCCCGCGCGTTCTGCGGTTGGTGCGTGGCGTGGGTTGGGCGGTGGTTGATGGTTCTGTCAGAATTAATAGGCAAAATTGGCCAGATATACTTAGAACTTCCTTCAAATTCTCTGGCCAATTTTGCCTATTCCACACACCCTCACACGCTGACGCGGTGACGGATGCTAGCATTTCTGTGGCATTCTATAAAGCCCCGCGACCCCTGAGCCAGGGTTGGCAGGGGTCGGGAAGGCGTGGCTGCACTGTGACAGATGTCAGTAGCAAACCAAAAACCCAATATTTTATCACTCAATTTATCACTCAGCCATCACTCAAGAATGGCTCCCCGGTACCCCACACGGCCCCATCACTCAATGAGGGGCTATATATATATATGTGTGTGTGTGTGACCGCGGTGGCCGACATCAACCTCCAGTTGACCCTGGCCAAGTGCGCGGTGTACTCGCCCCAAGGTGATTGCTCCGGCTTTCCGCCCCAGCTCTTGGGCCGGGACGAGCGCCTCCATGGGTTGGATGTCCTCGGCGTTCCGGTTGGCGACCCCGCGTTTGTCATCGATGCTCTGCGGGCCGCCCTCGAGGCACGCACTGAGGTACTGCCCTTGATTGCGCGCCTTCATGATTCGCAGACCAAGGGTCTGCTTCTGTGGTTTTGCGCTCACCCTCGCGTCGTTCACTGGCTCCGGGGCGCTCTTCCGTCTCAGGTCCGGCTGGCCGCCGAGGGCCACGACGAACGCATCCAGTCGGCCTTGGCGCAGCTGGTCCCGGGCCCCGACCTCCCGCCACATGCTATTCACATTGCCTCCCTGCCTGCACGGATGGGTGGCTGTGGTCTGACTCGTGCCGCCCGGCTGGCCCCAGCAGCATTTTTGGGCTCCGTCGCTCAGTCGTGGGCGGAAAGCTGCCGGCTCCTGCCCCTTTTGGCAACGGCAGCGCCTGACCTCCTGGACCCCAGCAACCCTTTGCCCTTCGTCACTGCCATCCAGGAGGCCTATGCTGAGATCCAGCAGGCCTGTTCTCCCGTCCGTGCCGCTCAGGCGGTACAGCGCCACCTCCCTCGCGGCACTCCCTCGGTCGCCTCCGTTCAATCTCCCGCCGCATTCCCTGCTCGCGTCATCGATAAACACCAGAAAACCTACGCGGGTATTCTGCACACGGCTGATTGGATTGCTCTTTTCGCGGACCTCAACGCCCAGCCCTGGACGTGCGTGGCTGTTCTCGCTTTCCTTGCGGAGTGTGGGCTCGGCGTACCTTCGTGCTCTTCCCATGGCCCCCCATTCGCCTTGGCTCCCAGCCACTACTCGGTGGCGCTCCGGCACCAGCTATTTGCCCCGCAGCCTCTTGTTCCGGCCGGGCGGCCTTGTGGTAGCTGTGGGCAGCCGCTGGATCCCACGGGGACTCACTACCTTTCCTGCATGGGGGGCCAACAGAATCAGAATTGGTATTTGTATTTGCACACTGTCCTCCTGACGGTGGTGCTCGCCATGATTCGGTCGGTTTTCCCCCACGCGAACATCCGGTCCGAGGATGCGGATGGCGCTGCCTTCTATTCCCCCAACCACCGGCCTGACATCGTGGTGCTGGACTTTGAGGGGGTGGCCGGCATCCGCTTATCGACGTTTCGGTGGCGCGGCCCTTGGCTCTTAGCCACGTGGCTGGGGCCTCCCTCACGGCAGGTTACACGGCGGACCGGGCGGAGCGGGCCAAGCTCCTGGCCTACGGCGACGTCGGGCACCATCGTGTGGTGCCCTTTGTCCTGGAGGAGTTTGGGGCCATGGGGCCCCTGACCTCCGCCTTCTTCAAGGAGTGTTGCCGGCTCCGGTAGGACCGGCTGGACCTGGAGGGCCAGCGGGCCTCATGGTCGGCGCGGACCTGGACGTCATATTGGCGTCAGCGCTTGTCGGTGGCGCTGACTCGGGCCATGGCTGACATCATGCTCCGCCGTACGCGGGCTGATTTTGCGGTGCAGCAGGGCTATTAGGTTCCTCCCGTTAGGAGTTTCCATTGGTCTTATCGTAGTATAGAGATTTGACATGGCTCTGTATAGAGGTTTATAGCTGGGCGTTTGCTTTGGTTTGAGTGATTTCACTCTGCCGTAAGTAATTATATTATTAATATATATGTGTGTGTATATATACGTGGATAAGACATTAGCAAGAAGCACGTACAAGTAAGTGTTTGCAGGCCACACACACAGGCGGATCGAGTATCGACCGGTTGGGTACTCACAGTTTGTGCATGCACTTTTAGTGTCCGGCCCTGTTGTGTTGCACGACGAGCTAGCCATGCATTCACTCTCTCTCTCTCTCTCTCTCTCTCTCTCTCTCTCTCTCTCTCTCTCTCTCTCTCTCTCTCTCTCTCTCTCTCTCTCTGTCTCTCTCACTCACTCACTCACTCACTCACTCACTCACTCACTCACTCACTCACTCACTCACTCACTCACTCACTCACTCACTCACTCACTCACTCACTCACTCACTCACTCACTCACTCACTCACTCACTCACTCACTCACTCACTCACTCACTCACTCACTCACTCACTCACTCACTCACTCACTCACTCACTCACTCACTCACTCACTCACTCACTCACTCACTCACTCACTCACTCACTCACTCACTCACTCACTCACTCACTCACTCACTCACTCACTCACTCACTCACTCACTCACTCACTCACTCACTCACTCACTCACTCACTCACTCACTCACTCACTCACTCACTCACTCACTCACTCACTCACTCACTCACTCACTCACTCACTCACTCACTCACTCACTCACTCACTCACTCACTCACTCACTCACTCACTCACTCACTCACTCACTCACTCACTCACTCACTCACTCACTCACTCACTCACTCACTCACTCACTCACTCACTCACTCACTCACTCACTCACTCACTCACTCACTCACTCACTCACTCACTCACTCACTCACTCACTCACTCACTCACTCACTCACTCACTCACTCACTCACTCACTCACTCACTCACTCACTCACTCACTCACTCACTCACTCACTCACTCACTCACTCACTCACTCACTCACTCACTCACTCACTCACTCACTCACTCACTCACTCACTCACTCACTCACTCACTCACTCACTCACTCACTCACTCACTCACTCACTCACTCACTCACTCACTCACTCACTCACTCACTCACTCACTCACTCACTCACTCACTCACTCACTCACTCACTCACTCACTCACTCACTCACTCACTCACTCACTCACTCACTCACTCACTCACTCACTCACTCACTCACTCACTCACTCACTCACTCACTCACTCACTCACTCACTCACTCACTCACTCACTCACTCACTCACTCACTCACTCACTCACTCACTCACTCACTCACTCACTCACTCACTCACTCACTCACTCACTCACTCACTCACTCACTCACTCACTCACTCACTCACTCACTCACTCACTCACTCACTCACTCACTCACTCACTCACTCACTCACTCACTCACTCACTCACTCACTCACTCACTCACTCACTCACTCACTCACTCACTCACTCACTCACTCACTCACTCACTCACTTACTCACTCACTCACTCACTCACTCGATCACTCACTCACTCTCCGAGTTTTCCAGGCTTGCCAGGCTTGCAGCATTTTTCAAAGAGATTTTTATGAATGCGCATGAATACCCACGGTTTACCGCGGCTTCCCGCCTCTCCCTTATCGCCAAGGGCACAAGGGGCCTGCTCGCCGGACCGCTGAGAGGCTAGGCTACAGGGCGCCTGCCGACAGGACCCCCCCAACCCATGGCAGCCGCTGCCATTCGTGCACCCTCCTCCGCCTCTGGCTTCTTTCAAATGACCCCCATCTTTATGAAAAACGCCCTGCTTCCCCCGTGCACGCCGCTACAGGGATTAAAAAAATCCCCGGCGGACACGTTACCCGAGGGCAAGTCTAGCGCTTCGATCCTTCAGGCCGGATCGTCACCTCGCGCTGTCCTTTCGCAGGGCTCTCCGCCAAAACCCGCCTTATCTAAAAACCGCCTTCCCTCTTCATTGACTTTCGAAATACAAGTCACTACGGGCTCACAAGTGGAGCCCGGCTGGCGCACCCTAGCGCCATGGGGGAACACCCTAGGACCACTGAGCACAACAACCTTTCACTGGTCAATATTTCGAAGAATTAACAGCGAGTCACCCGTGAAACAGGGAGGTTGGCAGCGTCGACTTGCACTGGGCGTAACCGCCATAGTGGCCGCAAAGCGGCCCCCATAGCGGCCAGCCCACCTTTCCTCACGTACTGGGAAAGTTGCGAGCTGCAAAAAGGCCTCCCTACGTTCACCACACCACTCTAAGTAGGGTGTGCCGAAATGGAAAACAAAGCCGACATGTCTCAAGGCGCCGCGCCCCCCTCAATCAAGGGCGGGCACGGTTGCCAGTAGGCACTAGTACCGGCGCACCGCCGGTCCCCTTCTCTCTAGTCCTATGTAACAACAAGCACCTTGCATTTTGCAAATTGAACTCGTGCTCCCGCTGCCCAGGGAGTCACGGAGCACCGGACTCCCTGCATGTGCACAACAGGAAGAAAGGGCAGAGACCCCCTTTCTCCTTTATTCATTAAATTAATTAGACTCGTTTCTCCTTCATGCCAGAGGCATGCCACAGTAGCAATCGGACGCGATATACGATCCGGCAAGTTCTGTGGGTGCAATAAGACCCATGTGAGCATATATCGTAACAATGAGCGTGGGCAAGTAACCTGATCATAGCCAGGACGTAGCATGGCTGTACAAAAGCTAAGCTAAGGCTATGGCTGGTTGTGTGCCGTGCGTGAGCTAGGCACGTGACTAGGTATGGTGGCTCGGCTTGGCAAACATTCTAGGCATGGCTGCCATGGCGACAGTGACTACCAATGGTTCAAGCTAGGGCTATTCTAGCCCGCAGGGGGCGACCACATCTTGTGGTTGATCATCGGGTCCCCGCCCCTCCAGTACACCTTGGCCTTCTGGGGGTCATGCTTGTGGCAGAGGTAAATTCAGGCCACAGGTCGCGACGCTGCTGCTGCTGAGCGGGGGTCAGGTCGTCATCCAGCGTCCAAGCGAGGTCGTGCAACCTCTTGCGACGAGAGAGGATCGAACCGCTGCTTGTCCTCAGGGGAGGGGAAGGTGAGCACCTTACATGGTGTAGTTGACGTACGGTAGAGCTACGCTACAGGAGGCAGATCGGCTCCCTTTGAGCCCGCCGCAACGTAACCGTAAAATGAGCAGATAGCTAAAAAATTTCTAATTAATGTGCTAACCAAAGGGGATGTTAAGGGCCTTGCGCAGCATCTTGGTGACGTTGCCGTCGAGTCGTTGCTCCAGCTCCTCCGTCAGCTAGTGTCCAGGTCTTGGCGCCGTAGGTCACGGGATCGTCAGAATGACGACCTTGAAGAGGTCACGCTTGACAATCCGGGGTTGGGCGGGGTTGCTCCACCAGCGGCGCGGTGGTCATGGAGTTGCGCCCACGCCATGTCAATCAGTGTCGTCAGGTTGTCCTCGCATGCAGTCGGTAAGCCAACTGCCGAGCCGCTTGAAGCGCCCTGAAGTAGGGTAGTTGCATGACCTCGGTGTCATCTAAGAGGCGGAGTGTGGGCGAGGGCCCGGCCATGCCGAGAGCCAGGGCCTCCGTTTAATAATGGGGCTGATTTCTAGACCAACCGCCCGAGCTTTGAGCGCCAGGCAGTCCAGCCAAAGTTGGGCAGACTCCGGCTTCTCGATGAAAAAATGCACTATGCATTTAGTTTACTATGTGTCGGCTTGCCTCGACAATATATAGCCCCAGTGCAATTGCTTGCAACCCACGGGCAAACTTGCGCGCGCCGGCCCGGCACCCGCCGGCGCGGCGCGACCCGGACCTATGTGACACAACTGCTTGAAGATGCAGGGCTTCTGGGACTATCCGTACTCCGCGCCCGCATGATTGACAAGGAGAAATGGGCGCTGCTATCTGCGATAAGCACCTTCCTGAGGGGTATTCTGATCAGGCACTCCGCAAAGGTGAAAACCATTTGCGTTCAGTGCCGGGTGAGGGGTATGCTCCTGTTTTCTCCCCACGGGCCCCGCGGCCCGTTGCTAGCCAGGGTAGAAGTCCGCAGGTGGAGGTTATTGGCCCTGAGGATAGCCGCTACACTACCGCGCCTCCTCTGCCATTACAGTAGAGGACAGCTCGGATGAGGATTATATCCCCATCTAGTGCTTAATGGTTGGGGAATATGATGCAGATGATATTTGTTTAAACTTTTGTGTAATTATTTTTTCTAATGAGATTAGCATAGTATTCCGTGGCATGCCTTTGCGCATGACACGCAAGAACTTATTTACTTGATTGCTTGCAATGTGCACTGTCATGATGGAATGAAAAACTGGCATAACAAGGCTGCAAGGCAGCTTGAATTGATTGCAAGTACACACATGGCATAATGCCCCGGTTAATCTGGGGCTCGCGGAGAATGGTTGATCCATGGCTGCGAAGCTGATAATCACATAGCCATCAGCTCTATTTAACTACCCGTCTACTGAGCCTGGCGGGACCAAACCCTAAGGTGACAAAATTGTAACTCATACTGTACAGGCACACGGGACACAAAGTAGTGCTGCACACATGCCTCAATGCTCTCAGCCATGCCTGTTTGTCTTGCGCCTCGGTCTACATTACTGGCATCCTGGGCAGTTTCAATACCCGAGCAAGGAATCCAGGCTGTCACCTGTGGCGCAGATGCCAGTCACCGCTTTATCATCAGCTTCTTCATCAGCCGGTCTCTAACCGACCCCTTCTTCTTGGGTGGTTTCACCACCACTGCCTTGCGGTCGCGGTGCCTGGGACTACCGATGTCCTCAATGCCCACGACTTCCTCCTGCGCGGGCATCTGTCACATAAAAAACATGCCCACATGATGTCAGATAACCCAGGCCAAGCATTATTTGTGTGAAAAACACAATGTATCGTATGTTAACTTTTATTCGGCGCGCCGCTTGGCAGAGCCCTGGCGCTGCAGTTGAAACAACCTCAAAGATCATTCTAACTTGCCACACCCCCATTCAAGTCCAAAATCTATCAACGAAGCGGTAACTCTCCCTCTTGCACCTAGCCCATCAACCCTCTTCCGCTAAGGCCCTCCCCACTTGGACCACTCGCCGTGTACCACAGTTCACAGCTCACCCCAGGTGATGCACGTTTCCTTACACTCCCCCTGACCTGCCCATTTTACCCTCTCCAACAGCATATGCTAACTCCACCCATCATTAGAACCATACTCCCATATCAACCTAGCCCCCGCTTGCCACCTGTCCCATGGCTTGCACGTACCTGCGTGAGCACATGTCCCGTGCCTTCCTTTGAGAATGGGTTGGATGCCTCCTGCTCGCCTGACGCCTGCGCTGCATCCTGCAAGCGTCCAAGATGCATGTCACGCAGTAGTGGCGCAGCATAGCATACATGAGCAGTTTAGATCATGTCTGCTTTCTGGCAGTATGCCCTTTTTTTCCAGTGGGAGGGGTACTGCTGACATTAGCGGACATATGCGCAGTCTGCACTCGGCGATGAGAGAAATCCGCCCTTTCCTTCTCTCTACTCCGGACGAATCTTCGGATGCCAGCTCAGGATAGATGGCAAAGGGATCTACCTGCGGAGCGATCATGAGCAATTGTTTGAAAGATTTGCTGGCTTTTGGGAACTTTTTAGGGGCTTGTGGTTTAACCCTGGGTATGCCCCTAAAATCCTTAATATCCTCACAAACCGGCCTTCACGAGTTGTCTCTAGAGGCGTCACCATGGCTCAAACGCCACACTTAGGAATACCAGAATACCCAAAACGTTTGGTTCCTTTGTGGGGGCACCAAAGAGCGAGTTGGGGGCGACGCTACATACGCTAAAACGTCTGTCATGTTTTGGCCAAAGCCTTATTGCGCCCACAGTTTTGCCTGCAAAGTAATGCATCGAGAGTACCCAGTGCCTTGGGGCCACCCCAGGCAGTTAGATAAGCTACAAGGCGCCCTCCCTCCTTTTGGGTTTTAGTAGGGGTTGGCAGTTCCTTCATTGGGACCCATATGACTCAGTCGCGTGCTAATTTAGAAATATTACTTTATTAATCTACCAGGAGGGACCCTGACCCTATCAAATTCTCACCGCAAAGCATTATCCGCACAAAGCATGCGAAGGGAAGACACAATGGGCACGCAAACACTGTGCACGCAAACTGGTTCCGCCCACATAGACAACGTCAGGCACACCCTGTGTATGCCAGTCAGTGGGGCAAAAGCGTGTTTGCCAGCACGTGCCAGTGACATCGCTGCGGACCGGACTAGGACGCAGGCAGGTGGGAATCAAAGGCCGCGGCGCCTGTTGCTAAGTTGGTGGGTTAGTGGCTTGCTGGGTTATTAAGGTGTCTATATTCATGGGTGTATCGGTGCTTCTATGTTCGGGTGCCTGCTTACTTTTCCTCGCAGACGGGGAGCATGGAACAGGCGGGCAACTCCCAAGCACGGGGAGGTAGCAACGGTGGAGGGCAGCTCCCATCCCCATCACGTGCGGGTTAATAACACAGTGGTCAGGTCCAGTAACTCACCGCGGCGTCTGCGCCTGCGATGCGCACTTTGAGCTTGACCTTCTCAACCGGGTTGAACTTCTGCACACGGGGTGATTTTGTATGTATGTGTGTATGTGTGTGTATGTGTGTACATGTGTGTATGTGTGTGCATGTGTGTGCATGTGTGTGCATGTGTGTGCATGTGTGTGCATGTGTGTGCATGTGTGTGTATGTGTGTATGTGTGTATGTGTGTATGTGTGTATGTGTGTATGTGTGTATGTGTATGTGTGTATGTGTGTATGTGTGTATGTGTGTATGTGTGTATGTGTGTATGTGTGTATGTGTGTATGTGTGTATGTGTGTATGTGTATGTGTGTATGTGTGTATGTGTGTATGTGTGTATGTGTGTATGTGTGTATGTGTGTGCATGTGTGTGCATGTGTGTGCATGTGTGTATGTGTGTGCATGTGTGTATGTGTGTGTATGTGTGCGCATGTGTGTACGTGTGTATGTGTGTGCATGTGTGTGCATGTGTGTATGTGTGTGTATGTGTGTGCATGTGTGTGTATGTGTGTGCATGTGTGTATGTGTGTGTATGTGTGTGCATGTGTGTGTATGTGTGTATGTGTGTGCATGTGTGCATGTGTGTATGTGTGTATGTGTGTATGTGTGTGCATGTGTGTATATGTGCGCCTGTGTGCGCATAAGATTGTCAGGTGATGGGGGGAGGGAAGTGGGGTGTTGCGCATGTTCATGTGTGTGTATGTGAGTGCCGCCACAGATACGCACGCAGATGGCCACTTGGAAGGAAGCCCGTGTGTCCCATAAAAGGTGCGACATGGATACGTTCAGGGCATGCTTTGCATTCACTAAATAAGACCGCGTCAAAAGGATTACAGCGCAGCCACCACGGGCTCCCGTGCCACATCAGCATCGCCATCTGCCGCAAGAAGGGCGCGGGCTGCCACACCCTTAGCGTGCGCCCCCGTGGCCTTGAGGGGGCCACCTGTACCAACACCCACACATATTAACGCACGTGTGCCAAGACCGACCTGGCCATGGGCCGCCAAAACTGCGCATGGATTCAACTCATGACAGGTACGAAGGCGCTGGCAAGGCAACCAGGCAAAATAATGGTAATAAATGAACTATGCTTCCACAGCCGTACCCTCAAAGTTTCACTCTCATTGTGAGCTTTGGCCACCCCGACCCTGCCTGTTGCTTGCATGAACCACCGACACCCAACTATGACATGTGCGGGCAAGCTACGCACCTGCGCCCATACATCCAGCTGGTGAAGAAGACGTTCAGGGTTGGCAACAGGGATGGCCCCTTTGGCGGCCCCCCCAGGTGCCCCGTCCGCCCCTTGCACTGCCTTGAGCATGGCACGCAGGGCGCGCACCAGCGCAGGCAGTCCCTTCTTCTCCAGCAACGTAAGCGGCTCCTGCCGCCAGTCCTTCACGCCGTCATCCATCGCCACAGGGCTTGCGTCACGACCCTCATCCACGCTGTGCTGGCCACCAGGGAGGGCAGCTTCTGCTGTGACCTTCTTTCTATGGGCTGCCAGCCCTGAGCTCGCCGTGGCCTCCCTGTGTGCCTCCCTGTCTGCCTCCCTGTCTGGCTCCTCCCTGTCTGGCTCCTCCCTGTCTGGCTTGACTGCCAGCCCCTGGCCCACGTCATGACCCCCCATCCCTTCCTCACGGCTCTCCAACGCTTCCTTTGGGGCCCTGCAGGAGGCCTGAACAACCGCAGTGTTTCTGTCAGCCGACACGCCATCCGCCGCATCGCGTATGCCGTTTCCCCTCGCCCCCTCGCGTCGGTCTTCAACATCCGCGCAGCCCTGCCCCCGTGCCCCCCAGGTATCCAAGCACGCAGCCCTGTCCACAGCGTTATCAGTGGCTCGGGAAACTGTGGGACCCTCTGTCGAACCGCAGGGCTCGCCGCCCCTCGTCGCGTCACCAGCTTCACGCAGCACACCGCTGGTGACCGCGTCCTGATCCTCGTCCTCCTCCGTCGCCAAACAGATGCCGCCGCTGCCTGCGCTCTCGCGCGCACCCTGGTGCCCTCCCCCCGGCCCCGGAATCCCCCCCTCGGTCCCCCTAGCCGGGCTACCGCTTCTCGCAGGACCGCCGCCTGGGCCCGCAGCTCCATCAGAGCTGTCCCTCCGACGCCTCCTGCCCATGGCTCCACCAGCATCCCCTGCCGGAGCGCCTCCGGAACTGGCAGCCGCCACCTCCCTGCCAGGGTGGCTGACGCCTGGCTCACTGCGGAGCGCCGATGGTGACCACGGGGCCCCCTCTTGCCTCGACAACCGTAGCCGTAACACGACCGGTTTGGTCTTGGGTTCGGCCGTTGGGCCCGTGGACGCCACCGCGGTGAGGGTCGCGGCAAAGGGAGCGGATTCCTCCCCTGGTGCTGCTGCCGGTGTTTGTGAGGCATCGCCTGCTGGCGCCTCAGCCACTGGCTCCTGCTCCACCTTTGGTCGAAAGGGAAGCTTCACTTTGAGGGTTATGGGCGGCAGTGATGGATGCTGACTACTGTCACCTCGCCCCGCAGCTGCCACTTCCCTGTCGACCATGGGTGAGCCTGCCATAGCGTATGGCTCGTCTTCTCGGCCGTACTCCCTGCACAAGCGTTCCAGCATGTGGGCCGCCGTGTACCTGTGCAGGCAACCGCCACCAAGCGTGCCAGGACGGGACAAGCGGGCCACATGCCGTAGTAGGCAGAGCAGTCAGGCTAGCCGCTGCACCAGGCAGAGAACCCGTTGCGCTGGCCACCTCTACCAGGCAGGGCCACGCAGCCAGGCAATGTACTCACGATTTAGTACCTCTGTTCCTGCTCATGAGGGACCTTGGAAAGATCAGCAAGCACGGCCGGTAAGCCTCCACACCTCCAAAAGGCCGCGCGGTGGCCTCACAATGCTTATGTCCGGTGAGTTTCCAGGCTAGTCAGAAACATGCGGGGCTGCAAATCTGTCCCCTGGCTACATGGCGATCTCGACGTAATAACTTAAGAGACTGAGATTGCTGTGATGCTATTCAGCAACACTCCACCCATGCAGCCACAGGGCGGCAAGATCAGCACACATAGGAAGGGCATACACAGGGTCAATAGGACAGAGTTAGGCATGCGCTGGTTGTCGATGTGACCTAGGGAGGACACCCAGTACACCGGACACCCACCACATGCGTGCAGCACCCCCCCAAACTGACACCTACCACGCCAGACACCCACCACATGAGCTGCTGGTAGCGTGGAAAGCGGTACTTGGGCGCCACGGCGAGCCGCTCCTCCATCCACCATGTGATGAACAGCCAGGGAGGAAGAAACAGGGATTTGGGGGGGGGGAGGGGGGATACAGCCGATCGGGCGTAGCGCATGCCAGCAAACATGGTCGCATCGACCGCAAAGGACAAAAAGGATCCGGGGCCGGACTGGAAGCGGCCACACCCAGTAGCAAAGGTTCGATTCGACAGCAAAGTTTCCCCAGGACATGTTAAGGACCATCCATGCCAACCAAGCCCAGAGAACACGCCAAGGTGAACTGTACATGACAACATGCAGCACATGTGCCGAATGCCAGCACTGCCTCTTGATGCATGTTGCCCCGCCAGATCGCCATGACCAACCACCGGCACAAGCCCGGCTACACGGACCTAGGCAATATCCAGGAGATGCCGAGTGGCAAACGGCCGCCATTCCGTGGCATGAGATGCCTCTAGAGGTGTCACGCCAGATACGAAAGCCACCCACCACGATCAACGCAATGGACCCGAGTTTCCTTTTGACATAATACATGTTTCGGGTATAGGGCATGTTTGATGCGAAACAGACAGCGGCCCACCCAGCAACCCATGCAGGAGCTTCGGGTTCGCTTTGGACACAAGGGGCCTGGCACAGCTGATGTCCTGACGCTGCTTACTACTACTCTACCAGTCGCACCTACCAACCCCTGTCACTCCTAACAACAAAGGCTCCATACACGACCAAAGTCTTGGCATGCTTGCATACCTCATGCCCTGCCCTGCCCTGCTTGTGCCTCTGTATGAACATGGATGCGTCGCTCCTGTGTGGACTATGAGCGCAGCGTGGTCCAGGACGGAGCCTACTACAGAGGCAACAGTGAGGATATATTTCCAGCTGCGTTCGCAGATCAAAGCCGTGCAGGAAGTTGCCGCCGACAACCACCGAGTCCTTTGGTGTGACCACGGCGTGCGGCCACCCACCCGGTCTGCAAATGCCCCATACACGGTCAGCAATACATGGCGAGACAATTATGACAATCGCTATTAATTAATGACTCTTTGCTTGATATCACCGTTTCCAGCACTCCTTCGCTTTTCCGCTCTTTTGTTGACAGAAAATGTCCATTCACAAGCACAGATAAGGCTGTGAAGGTCAGACGCCCACAAAAGCAGAGTCTCTAGGGTTCCCGGCAATGATGATGCCACCCTGATCACTGCCCGAATCACTGCCTTGAAAAAAGCATGCAGTGTCATCAGAACAAGAAGTGCTTGGTGATCGTTCCAATGTCTCCCATGAGCAGGAGCAGAGGTACTAAATCGTAAGTGAAATACCAGGCTGCGTGGCCGTGCTTGGTGGGCAGTAAGTGCCAAGCATGGGGAGTTCACGCCATGGTGTCACATCGATATGATGTCTGTGCGGACAGCCAGAATATGTGCAGCGCATGGATGAACCAGAGAAGAAACAGCAGGGTACGTAGGAAACATATGGGTGCTTGCCACATCCACAACTTTTCTCACATAGGGAAGTGGAGAGACAGAATGTTCATTGCTACCCCACCAGTAAAATGTGCCACCCCCACCCATCGCTGAAGAACACCTGGCGCCCTGTGGCATACATGAAGAACGTGTCGCCCGGTTGCAGCGTGCACTTGCAGCAGTCGGTCAGGTGGTCGCCAAGGAAGTGCATCGCCTGCGGCCACAACGCGGTGCAGCCCAATCACAGCCCAACACATGTCAACAAGCCATATCGTGAGAAACGCAAGAAACAGCGCCAACATGACAAGAGCTGAGATCAATTTGTGCTGGCATGAATCATCCCCATTTTCCAGTAAAGTTCTGCTCCCTTTTTAAAGTATTGTCAGGATTGCACCCGCTTCAACTTCTGCTACTGCATCTTTTCCTGCCCTATACCCTTCTCTGTACACCGTTCCGCGTCCAACCCCCTTACGTGATCAGCATCGCTCATCCTCCATCCAGCTCCCGTCCCCCTTCCCGGTCCCATCCCCCTCCAATTCTTTTCCCATGGCCATTCCTCCCCCCACCCCCAGTTCCCCCCCTCCCCACGCCCACCTCCAGTTGCGCTAAAACTATAGTAATGAGTCAATGCCCCCCTTCCCTGCTGTAACCGTTGTTGTAGGGCACTATAACCTCCGCCCTTTTACACCATCTCCGCCAATTGAACACTTGTCGATGAACGATGAGAGTAAAAGTTTCCCATCCAGCCAGTTTGGCATGTAGCAGTGGGCAATGCTTCCCCGATTCTATACCCATGGTGACGACCCTATCAAACAGACACAGGCGACACCAGCACACATTGGGTGCCTGTCAGAGGTGGCTGTCAGAGGTGGCTGTGGCGCGCATACGTGCATACGGCATGGGCCACACATGCCACGAACAATATGGAATGCCAGCAACTAATGGGGCAAGCCATTGGACACGTAGTGGGAAGAACGCTACGCAAGCCATTGCAAGAACGCAGGATTCTCAAACCAGCCACCATGTGACAGGAGGGGGGTGTCATGTGCTCACACTACTAGTGCTCAGGAACGGCAAGAAGGCCACCCAGTGCGGCACGCATGGGCTATACCGTAGCTATCACGGAGCTGTACCGTGCCTGTTGCTGGGCTATGCTGTAGCTATCACGGAGCTGTACCGTGCCTATTGCTGGGCTATACCGCAGCTATCACGGAGCTGTACCGTGCCTTTTGCTGGGCTATACCGTAGCTATCACGGAGCTGTACCGTGCCTATTGCTGGGCTATACCGTAGCTACTGCTGAGCTGTACCGTGCCTATTGCTGGGCTATGCTGTAGCTATCACGGAGCTGTACCGTGCCGTTTGCTGGGCTATACCGTAGCTATCACGGAGCTGTACCGTGCCTATTGCTGGGCTATACCGCAGCTATCACGGAGCTGTACCGTGCCTTTTGCTGGGCTATACCGTAGCTATCACGGAGCTGTACCGTGCCTATTGCTGGGCTATACCGTAGCTACTGCTGAGCTGTACCGTGCCTATTGCTGGGCTATGCTGTAGCTATCACGGAGCTGTACCGTGCCGTTTGCTGGGCTATACCGTAGCTATCACGGAGCTGTACCGTGCCGTTTGCTGGGCTATACCGTAGCTACTGCTGAGCTGTACCGTGCCTATTGCTGGGCTATGCTGTAGCTATCACGGAGCTGTACCGTGCCGTTTGCTGGGCTATACCGTAGCTATCACGGAGCTGTACCGTGCCGTTTGCTGGGCTATACCGTAGCTACTGCTGAGCTGTACCGTGCCTATTGCTGGGCTATACCGCAGCTATCACGGAGCTGTACCGTGCCTATTGCTGGGCTATACCGTAGCTATCACGGAGCTGTACCGTGCCTATTGCTGGGCTATGCTGTAGCTATCACGGAGCTGTACCGTGCCTATTGCTGGGCTATACCGTAGCTATCACGGAGCTGTACCGTGCCGTTTGCTGGGCTATACCGTAGCTATCACGGAGCTGTACCGTGCCGTTTGCTGGGCTATACCGTAGCTACTGCTGAGCTGTACCGTGCCTATTGCTGGGCTATACCGCAGCTATCACGGAGCTGTACCGTGCCGTTTGCTGGGCTATACCGTAGCTATCACGGAGCTGTACCGTGCCTATTGCTGGGCTATGCTGTAGCTATCACGGAGCTGTACCGTGCCTATTGCTGGGCTATACCGTAGCTATCACGGAGCTGTACCGTGCCTTTCGCTGGGCTATACCGTAGCTATCACGGAGCTGTACCGTGCCTTTTGCTGGGCTATACTGTAGCTATCACGGAGCTGTACCGTGCCTTTTGCTGGGCTATACCGTAGCTACTGCTGAGCTGTACCGTGCCTATTGCTGGGCTATGCTGTAGCTATCACGGGCTCGACGGTGAATCCAGGGAGGCCAGACAAGCTCCAGGGGGAGTCAGCAAGGAGCGAGCCGCATGCCTGGAAGGGGGAGGAGGCCCACTGCTCAAACATCTTGAGGTTCCCTGGCCGCGGCGGTGCCATAAGAAACACCTTCTCGCCACTGCAACAAAGCGGAGCATGCAAACAGCAAAACAATGAAGTCCATTGGTCAATCCACAGGCATGCACAAGCGTCCATCTACACGTCCATGTGGACAACACAGGCCTTGCATGCAGTACAGTCCATCACAAGCCTTATGGTTTTAGCCCATGGCATGTACACGAGCCATCCAAACCAGCACACAATCAGCAAAGCATCCCGATTGGAAATACACACGCGAGCCAAGTTCGTGTGATGATAGGCTGGAACAACAAGCGCACTGGTACTGCTTGGGGGCAGCGCAGCAGGTAATCAGGAGGGAGAGTGGGCCAACTGCCCACAACACGCCGACATCACCCATTGAAGCCATGCAGGTGCGAGGGGGTCAAGTACGACACATTCTTGGAAAACAGCTGCCAGAACCCCTCCATGAAATCCAAACGTTTCACGTGATAGTCATTACAGCCTACCATTCGGTACCGTAAAGATCAGACTGTCGGCCAAACAGTCTGATCGAGACGTCAAGCCGGCCGGACCTATACGAGAACATGCTTATACCCAACATGCAAAAAGCCGGCCAAGCAGTTCAACCAGCTCTCCTCGCGGGTCGCCCGATTGATCAAAGAACCGTTGGCAATGCACCGACGTCAGCTACACCCGCAGCTGAATTGGTCCGATTGACTTACTGTCAGCCCACATGCGAGCAAGTGCACGCAAACCGCGTGTCCGGACGACTGCCATGTGTGCGCATGCGTGTGAGCGTGTGTGTGCATGTGCATGCGTATTGTGTATGTGTTACTATTAGTCTATGTGTTAGTGTTAGTGTTAGTGTTAGTGTGAGTGTGAGTGTGAGTGTGAGTGTGAGTGTGAGTGTGAGTGTGAGTGTGAGTGTGAGTGTGAGTGTGAGTGTGAGTGTGAGTGTGAGTGTGAGTGTGAGTGTGAGTGTGAGTGTGAGTGTGAGTGTGAGTGTGAGTGTGAGTGTGAGTGTGAGTGTGAGTGTGAGTGTTAGTGTTAGTGTGAGTGTTAGTGTTAGTGGTAGTGGTAGTGGTAGTGGTAGTGTTAGTGTTAGTGTTAGTGTGTGCGCGCTTGTGAGTGCACTAGTGTGTGGGCGCGCACACATGCATGGGCGCATGTGCCTGACTGACCACATGCATGGGCGCATGTGCCTGCCTGACCACATGCATGGGCGCATGGGCCTGCCTGACCACATGCATGGGCGCATGTGCCTACCTGACCACATGCATGGGCGCATGTGCCTACCTGACCACATGCATGGGCGCATGTGCCTACCTGACCACATGCATGGGCGCATGTGCCTACCTGACCACATGCATGGGCGCATGGGCCTACCTGACCACATGCATGGGCGCATGGGCCTACCTGACCACATGTATGGGCGCATGTGCCTACCTGACCACATGCATGGGCGCATGTGCCTACCTGACCACATGCATGGGCGCATGTGCCTACCTGACCACATGCATGGGCGCATGTGCCTACCTGACCACATGCATGGGCGCATGGGCCTACCTGACCACATGCATGGGCGCATGTGCCTACCGGACCACATGCATGGGCGCATGGGCCTGCCTGACCACATGCATGGGCGCATGCGCCTACCGGACCACATGCATGGGCGCATGCGCCTACCGGACCACATGCATGGGCGCATGGGCCTACCTGACCACATGCATGGGCGCATGTGCCTACCTGACCACGTGGTACCACACGGAGGAGCCCCCAAAGTCCACGTGGAAGTCGGTGTAGCAACCCGCGATGCTCATGAGCGCGTACAGCTGCACCTGCACGCCGCCATCACACGTCACCGCCGCGACAAAAAGGACAAGTGTGACCCCCACGCAGGGTGACGCACCCGCCAGCGCCCAAGGTTCCCAGCTAATAGTCCATTCAATAGCCACTAGCACACATGGAGCGGTTCTGTGCTTGTGCTGTGAAAAATATACATACTCGCCAACATGATTGGTATGAACTAGTGATTCGTTTGATTGAGCTAGTAGTACTACGCTATCGCCCATGCCTAACCACACACGAAACATGGGAGAGAGAGCGGTCAGCCAGATAAAAGAGGGTCCTCGTCCTAACGCCCCAACCGCTTTCTATGCTTGGAATGCACCATGCTGAACGCGCCGGCTGCTGCACGGCATACGACGCCCCGTTTCCATTCTACTCAAGCAACCGCCAGGCCCACCCCTGGCTCCGCTTATGTCTGACCAACCGGCGGCCACAGCACACTGGCGAGTATGCAAGCTTATCCTGCCATCCGGCAAGGTGCCTTTGATGCCACCGATGTTACCAGGTTCTGACCCTCCCCTCTACTCCATCCTAAAATACTCGTTAGCGCCACGCTATCCTACCAATCCTCATTCTTGCATTTGCCTTTTGCAATGCTGCGCCGCCTGTGATGGCATGCACACACCTTGGGCGCTTCGGTGTGTAGCGCGGTCGCGCCGCCTCCCTCCTCCTTGGGCCACACGCGGCCCACCAGGTCCATCTCGCGCACAAAGCGGGGGATGGTGATCTGGACAGACCGAACAGCGGCGGGCCGATGCAGGGACACGAGGTCAGAATCGGAAAATTAGATCACAGTGCAAACCATAGACCTTATCTCGCGAAAAAAGCCGCGATGATCTCCTGCGTGTTGTATGTTGCATCTGTCTTACGGCCATGCATTCACTACGTTGCAGTGACCAGCAGCCCGGTGCAAAAACAGCGCAGATGACAGCACGAGACAGGCAGAAGGCCGGGGAGAGTACTGTGGTGTTACAAAACATGACAGGCGATGACATCCCGGTAATACCTCACATGGTCGGCCGTGCTAAAAGCCAGTACAATATAGTGACCAGACTACCATGGTGTCAGGCGACCTCGTTGGTGGAAATGCCCTTGCCAAGCCCCCCTCCCCGACACCCAGCGGGGAACGTACAACACCCCACTGCATGTCATCCATGCAATAATTTATGGCAGACAAGAAGGTGGTGGTGGTGATGTGCCCGGGCACAGGCCACCGTCAACCAACCCAGCCCAGCTCCTTACAACCATCACAGCCCGCCAGACCACGCAAATATCCACTGGCAACATCACTGGGGCCAGTATCAGGATGGCGGACCGCGGGCGGCATCACCTGCTGCGCAACGCGTGACTTGGCGAGATCCAGCGACAGCACGTTGAGAATCTTCTTGCGTCGGCGCGCCAGGTCGTGCCAGTAGACCACCCAGTCGGCCATTTTCATGCGGGGACCATCCGCCTGCTCCAACCGCACAGGGGCCACACATCACGCACAAAGCCCTCGTGTTAACAGCTAATAGTGCTCTTGCCTAATAACACTAACAATGCTCTAGCTTAATAACGCTCTTGTAATTCACCCTTTCATCGTCCTGTTCATCCACCCAGGCAGGCTGGTCGACAGGTGGGCAGCACCCATCCATCCTATACCCATGTACATTGCCTTCATCTTCAATGCAAGGCACCGTTGCAGATAAGTGCGTGCAGACTCCTGCCGTTCGAACTAGGCCTTACCGGTTACCCATTCTCAGTTCATGCCAAAGCCTTGCCTCATGCACAAGCATGAAACAGGCGCGCGCCATTCGATCCGCTGGCATGCGCAACCAGCATGATGGCCAGCAGGCGGCGGTGCGTCAACAAGGGTGAGCACTTCAAGACAGACCAAGAGTCCTACGAGCGCCATAAAGCAGCCGGCGAGAGCCCAGGCAAACCGTTCACCCGTAAAGGGTAGAGCATGGCATCCCGTAGAGCGAGGGTTCCGAAGGGAAGAGCATGGCATCCCGTAGAGCGAGGGTTCCGAAGGGTGGAGCATGGCATCCCGTAGAGCGAGGGTTCCGAAGGGTGGAGCATGGCATCCCGTAGAGCGAGGGTTCCGAAGGGTAGAGCATGGCATCCCGTAGAGCGAGGGTTCCGAAGGCGCACAGTCGCCTACCGCAAACCAGTTCGCTGGGCTAAAACATGGCGCGACGGCAGTATGCATGCCCCCAGCCGTGGCTCACCCTCCCAAACCTTTACCGTAGAGCATCTGCATTCAGCGACATCACAGCCCGAGTTCGGTTCCTCTCTCGCCGCAAGAAGCTGGTGAACACCTCCTGGTCGCTTGACGACGACATGACGCCAGCCCAGCAGCAGCAACGCCGCGATCAGTGGCCCGACTACATCCGCCACAAGACCAACCCCGAGAAGCCCCAAGTGTACTGGCGGGGCGGGGACCTTAATGTCAACAAGAACTGTCAAGGCCCCCCCGGGCTCCCCCGGGATAGAGCACTCAAGCTAGTTGTCTACATGGGGGAAATCGATTATGGGATAGCTTAGGCACTACAGCACTTGAAATGATATTAGCGCACAGCGTTATAGTACCTTCAATTAGCTCTGGCAGGCCTTGTGGCCATCAGCTTGCGCCTTAGCCGACGTCTTGAGCCCACCTCACCTTTGTAGCATAAGCGATGCGTCAGCCTACCTATGGTATTGCACCGGTTGTATTGCACCCACAGTGTTGCGCCCCGGCACCATGCTGTGGAGAGAGCGCTCTGTGGCCTGCCCACTTGCGGCAGTGAGAGAAGATAGGGCGCCCTCCCTCATTCTCGTTGTGTATGTAGGGTTGAAGGTTCCTTTACTCTGTATTGGCACCCACGTGACGCAGTCACGTGCTGATTAATTAATTAATTAATATGCATGCTCCCAGCCTCCCATCCCCTAAACCCGGATTCCCCCCCCCCCCCCCCCAATCCCCCCCCCACGGTGGCTCACCTGCGTGGCCACGTCCACTGTGCGGATCTCTCGGTCATGCCCCACCATCTCTGCCAGCTGCTCAATGCTTGATAGGCCAGGGGGCAGCCTGGGACCGGCCCAACACCAAACACAGGACATATACGTGGCAGACGATATCAAGCAGTGTTTATCAACGCATCGCAGCCCACATAAGTGTGCGATAAGGGATGCGCAAAAAGCTTCCTTGAACTCAGCCATGCAACTTGGGTAATGGAACCCAGGCACACGGCCGCATGGCCTTGTGCTGTCAGGACTAGGCCCACCCAGCTGACCATGTAACCTTATGCCCACAGACACCCATGGGCACCTGCCATTACAAGGATGCAGCGGAGGGGCCGCAGGCCAACAGGACAGCCATGCAGCCACAGCAACCGGCATGCGCCGCAGCGCAGCCATGCAGCCACAGCACTTATGCTCTCCGCCTTCAGGCTGAGGCAGGGGCAACATGAGGCTGGCTGGCTGCCCAGCTCAAGCGTGCACACCGCACCAAGCTGTGCATGCCAGCTGGCGTGCACACTGGCTCGGGCAGTCCCCTTGACACAGGGACTACCTTTCTAACGCTACCCACTGCAACGGCATGCCAAGCGTCCACGGCAGCATGCCAGGCCCAGGCGGAAGCACACACACAAAACCTGCAGGGGACCTGCGTCGGGGCTTCCACAGTGGGAGCCCCGCACACGTGCAAGTGCGCCGGTCTGGGAAGAGCGCAGGTGTGCAGCACCCACGGATGCATGTAGCAGCACACAAGCTAGCGTACGTCCACTCCTGTACAGTGCACTGATCGGAGCTGTCACCACAGTGACCAGGGCAGCATGAGGGCAGTCAGGGCAGCGGCAACCCCCAGGTGTTTAATAATGGCTCACGATGAACCGCATCGCGGCCGGTGTGCTCTCGCTTCACGTGCATGCGCTCACCTCATGCCCATCTGCGCCACACCCCCGCTCCCCTCGTTAGCCACCAGCACAGGGGCGGTGAGACCCTGTGCCAGCAGGCGCGAGGCGTCGGCCAGATCCTGCGCGCGCAAGCGCAGCACGGCGCCCTCGCCCACGCGCGCCGCGATCACGCGGTGAGTCATCATCCTGCGGGCACAAGGAGGCGTGCGCAAGGAAGCAGGCGCCAGGAATCAACACGGGGGAAGGATCCAGCCATGCAACATGAGTACGCATGGGACCATCCAGGGGGAGTCGAAGCCTATGCCATGTGAAGCTGAGGCCAAGGGGCTGGGGTCACCGTTGTGGCACGTAGGATGACACACGGCACCTCAGGCAGACAATATGCATGGCAATGTGGCAGCGTGGACAGCCGTGTGTGGTGAGCGGTGCCAACATGGTGAGAAGCAGCAACAACAGGCACACAGAATGCCTGAGGTGTATGATTCTGGACGACGGAACGGACCATCAGTGCCTCCCCCCCACACCCCTCCGCCCCTCCTCCCTCACCCCCAATAAAAGAAAGCGATAACAAGACAGAACCATGTGGAAAGCAACCCTTTCTGGCGTCTTGGCTGTCAGACGAATGCTGTGGAGCGAAGTGTGTTACAATGTTCATGAGGAACAGCAACAGAGCATACAGCCTCGGCAGTCTTCAGCATATGCAATCGGCAAACTTCCCAAGCGCTTCAGCAACACAACATCTCGCAGGAGCTCGCACGAACGGCCCCCTAAGGGAGGACTGTCAAGCTGTCTGGCCGCAAAATTCTTTGGCAGCAGGACCCATGGTGGTGAGAACCGGATCCAAGCATCTACTTCCTGACGTCACGCCAGTT
Source organism: Mesostigma viride (assembly GCA_009746045.1). NCBI lineage: Eukaryota > Viridiplantae > Streptophyta > Mesostigmatophyceae > Mesostigmatales > Mesostigmataceae > Mesostigma > Mesostigma viride. The sequence goes on along the minus strand of RPFO01000225.1, from coordinate 1,447,455 downwards.
CGGAAGCGGTCCCAACACTGAACATAACCATTTAAACATCATTCCAACCTCATTCCACCTTCTGTCAGCTACTGGATGTAATATTAATAACTCAGTGTGCTTCAAATTACACTGCATGGGCATGCCAAAACGGGCCAGCTAACCTTGATAGCACTAGCAGACCTGAAAATGGGCCTTATAGCTATTTGCCAAAGGCTGACGGGCATTATATCCAAGGCAACGGATACGATGATGCACATCACATACTTGACATCAAGCTGCGTCGATCCCCCATGCGCCGAACGGGCGCTATCGAGCCCCTCTCGCTGGTCTCGTTTGTCTCGTTGGGGCGGATTGCTCTTTCTGTCAATTTCAGGTTCCCAGAGCTGGTCGGTGGGATCATGTAATTGTTGGATTTCAGGAGCACCTACCAGCTCGGCCTCGCCATCGTGAAGCCTAGCATAATTAACAGCCGTCCTTCGACGTTTAACCCTAGGCGAACTCATTATTTCTCCTTTGAACAATTCTTAAAAATTATCAAAGGTATGCTGTCAAAGGTTACCTGATTAAAGTAAACTGACTGCAAAACCTTCCTTGCTCCTTCGACGATGTGTATTTGCCCAACATCTGGGCCTCACTCGCCCGCATTATAAAACATAACAAAACACAACCTTTACCAAAAAAAGGGCTACACATAGCATATATTTTGGAGGCGGGTTCCGCGCCTATGTCAGACACCTTTTCCCTTAAATGCATTGACTGCATTCAAAAAATTTCCTAGAAGTTCGTCTAGAAGCTCTCCATCTCCAGGACAATTCTCGCGTTATCATGGTTGTACCTAGTCACAGCCAGCAGTAAACAAGTTCTTTACTCCCCACGTCGGTCATGTATAGCAGGTACGGCATCCCACGCGGCCATGGCCGAACTAGCAACTCCCCTCCGGGTAAATCTGGGTAAATGGGTCTTTTGTATTAACCAATGGGAATATCGTTGGGTAAAGGGGTACCACGTAGCGACCAGCGGTCAAATATAGTCTCATAGATAGTCACAGGATCGACACTGCGAAGTAGGAAGCCTCTCATGATCAGCAGTGTGTGACTAGGTAGAGCACGTGTCACACATCCAAGTGTTGTTGTTGGTGGTTCCAACGTTCCAACGCCTGTGAAGCAGAGATTTCACGTACGGTACCTGACACACCCTCACTTCCAACTAACCAATTGCCAGTAGCGGCTAGAAATAGCCTGGCGGCTAGTGGCAAGTCCGCCGTTCCCGCGTAGAAACCACAACCTGGTCACAACTCACAAGTCACAAGTCACACCCTGGTCGCAAACTTGAGGACTCGCAAACTACAGTACACTCACAAGTCACAAGTCACACCCTGGTCGCAAACTTGAGGACTCGCAAACTACAGTACATTATGTAGTTGGATGGTCGGCGGATGATTGCGATTTGCGAGTCCTCTAGTCCACCCCTGTACCTTTTTCACTTTTCTGCGCCGCGCCAGACTTCGGGCTTCCCCGGTGCCGAAATTTTCCCGAAGACTGCCTACGGAAGCGTTTCGGCACATAGCCGGACCGGCATGCATACGTTCGCCCAGCCCTATACGTTGTTGTTGTTGTTGTTGTATCCCACAGCCAGACCGCCCAGACGTACAGGGAAACCAGAAAAGGCGTTCTGCAAGCTGTTCTGCATACGTACAGGGAAAAAAACGGTCGCCAGACTACTCTACTGGTCCGAAAAGGTGCCCAGCCAGCTGGAGATGTTGTCTTGAATGACCGGTGCGCGGTGCGTTCGCGCACCGGCCAACATCGTAGCTCATGCAGAATCCAATCTATCGTCCCCAGCTCCAGCCACTGATTAGATCTTTTGCTGCTCGCTGATTGACTGGCTGTTTGGCCAGGTCATGCAAGCACCTGCCACCTCTGCGACCGGGGCGCGCGTGCCTCGTGGATCCTGAAGGGCTCTTGTGCCCCATGCCATAGACGTGGCTTGAAAGCCCCCGCGAAGCATAAGAGCGGGAAGGGCTCGCCCGTAGTTAGCCAGTGGGCCAGTTTTTAGGTATAACCATAGAAAATAGGATTGCCTTGGTTTACTAAAATTGGGGCATACTAGGACGGGGGAGGGGCAAGCAATTTTACTATCCATTCAACCGCGATTCCACCATGGAGAACCTACTTTTTCATGGCCCCGTCTATCAACCCCAAACCATGTTTTGGCGCCCTGTTAACCAATTGGAATGGATTCGGCGTGCTTTACATCGCTGCGCTTCCTTTCCCGGACCTACTGCGAGGCCGAAGGCTCCCATTGGAGTCCGCATGGCTTTGACCATTTTGCCTTGCATGACCATTAAGACGCGGCTACGACCTCCACATATGCGATCCAAAGGTCGTACCCGAACCCGTACGCGTGTCAGCGGCGACGGAGATGGCGAAGATGCAATGGGCCAGGACATTGTGACTGGAGAGCAACTAGGCTTTACCCTGCCATCGTATGTTCAATCCAGTTTATTGGGAAAGCTTGACTCAGGTCTAGGTGGGGGCGGCGGGGGAGCTGGCGCCGGTGGAGGCCCTGGCGGGGGAGGTGGTGGTGGAAACTTCTACGGGAAAAGTGGTGGCCGCGGCGATGGAGACTCGCTGGACAAAATGGATGGCTGGTTACTGCATCTGTACCGCATAGCGAGGTGAGCTTCCAATTTCTTTTCTTTCCGTCCTTGATTATTGATGTCCAGCAAAACCAAGTGGCACGACGTTTCTTGCAGCATTGTGGCAATTGAGCCAGACCTTTGTCCTCGGCTCACCCCGTCCCGTCACGTGTCGCCCTCTCTATCAATTCCTCATTATCCCCCCCGCAGGTCCATGTTCTCCCTCTCAGCCGTCACTGTGCTGCTGCTGGGCTGCGGCCGTGTCTGGTGGCACCTCTTCCGCGCGGTGGCCACGGGCGATTTCTTCACCTCGTCCACGCGCCTTACCGCGGTGCGCCTCAAGTTCTGCAAGACGGTGCTGCTGGCGCTCGACTTTTTGCTTGCAGGCGACGTGATCGAGACACTTGGCGGCGCCGCTAAGTCCATCACTCTGCGCGATGTGGCCATGCTCATCGGACTGGTGCTCCTGCGTGCGGTGCTCGCCCACTTTTTAGACGTGGAGATCCGCCGCATGGCTGATGAGAATGGCCTCACGCCCGTCGCCAAGGCAGGGGCCGATGTACGGGTGCCAGCAGCTGCCGCAGCAGTGAGCAAGCTGCCTCTGGCGCCGTCCCCATTGCCTGTGTTTGCGTCCGCGCGGCACGTCGACCTCGGCCACCGGCTCGCGGCCATGTTTGGCTACCACGGTCGGCTGCCCTATCTGCAGCTCGTGTCGGATGATGGGTACGAGTACGGCACATCCGAAGGGGAGGCCCACGCATCAGGGTACCCTGAACACATATACCTGCCCCACCTACGGCTGCCCACGTTGCTGCCAGCCGCCCACCACACGGTACGATAGGGCGAGGGGGCAGGCATTTGCCCCTCTTCATCCATCCCCCCACCCCCGACCCCTCACCCGGTGGTCCCTGCGAGTGGTCCCCGGAGCACCCTTCGCTTGAGCACCCAGCGCCATTGATACGGGTGCCCACACAGCCGGTGCGCCAGCCTGCCAATGGCTTGGCCCACCCCACTGCTTGGCGAAACACATGGCTGAAGCCATGGCTGTGTTTTCATGGGAGTCGAGGCCACGGCCCACGACGCGGCCGGTGTGGGTTTGCATAGTGTCTGACAGGCTTGTGAAATATTTCTTGTACATAGACACCTGTCGACACGCCGCGCCACACGCCCAGTCTCCCACTGTCCACTGCCTGTGCCTTCACTATCAATGCCAAAGCCTCGCTGCCTCATGCGCCGCCTTACACCCTCATTATTTTATTCCACTGGTGGCAAGGGGCTTACGTAGCACAGCCAGCATGGCTGTGCTTGGGAATCGCCCTAATCATTCTACGGGGCAGTTTCTGAGACAAGTGGCGAGCGCATGCCAGCATGTGACTGCGCGGCATCTTGCTCGGTGCGATGCCAAGGTGACGCCACGCTGCCGATGTGGCAGTCGCCAGATGTCCCAATGCGGTGCTGCACCGTGCTGCACCGCGCGGCTGGCCTTACCAAGCTGGCTCACCGTCTCGACATGGCGGTTGCTGGCCAGCGCATGCAAGTGAGCATCTGGGAGACCTGGGTGCACACGAGCGATGGTTTGCGCTTATTGTAAGGATGCGCTGCTGAGTGTCAGCACTCATGGAAGGCGCATGGCGGCATTGGCGGCAGCCTTGAGCATGGCAGAGATGCCATGTGATTGTATCTACACGTACGTGCGTTGAAGGAGCACGCGCAAACTAGGAATTGAAGTGATGGTCTGGCCACCTTTTTTTTTCACATGCCAGCATCCATCGGTTCCACGGTGGCAAATGTGGGTTCCAAGGGCTGGGGCTCACAACTAGTACTGTCTATATCATGCCCACAGAATGAGCTCGAAACCTGTATAATACCGCAGAGCTCGCCATTTTAACAGGGAGGCTCCTGGCCCCTGTATGGAGTTGTATGTCCCACCCTAATGTAAACAGCTATATGTGTGAAATCGGTGTATGAAAATGTGAAAGCCTGTAATTAAGTTAGAGGTAATGTGCGCTCCCCTATTTTTTGCAAGTGATAATCAATCGTGGCCCACTGGCCTTGTTTCTAACCCAAGGGTGTTTCTAATTCGTCGAGGGAATTTTACCCCGACTAGGTTGTCGCCAGTTCTCAAATTGTCAAAATTGTCAGTTTTATTCACATCGGCCGACTACCTACCGACTACCTGCGGACTGCTTGACACTGAGTCGCCGGGTCACAAGTTCTGTAACTTACCAAAATCGCCCCCGTTGCCGTCACGCCATGTTTTACTTCTTTTCACACATGACTTGCGTTGGGTTCATCAAGGCTCATCGACAGTGCAATTAATTAATTAATTAATTAAACTCGTGCTCCCGTTGGGGAGTCACGGAGCACCGAAGTGCTTTTAATCCCTGTGTGTGCACTACAGGAGAAAGGGCAGAGACCCCCAGTCTCCTTCATGCCAAAGGCATGCCACAGCTGCAATCGGGCGCGGCTAGCTAAAAGGACAGGCTAACGATCCGGCAAACTGTGGGTGCAATAAGACCCATGTGAGCATATCATAGCAAGGAGCGTGGGCAAGTAATCTGAACATAGCCAGGGCTGTACTAGGACTAGGCTAAGGCTATGGCTGGTTGTGTACCGTGCGTTGGCGGCACGTGACTAGGTGTGTTGGCACAGCTAGGCAACATTCTAGGCATGGCTGCCTTAGCGGCAGTGACGCCAATGGTTACAAGCTAGGGCTATTGCTATTCTAGCCCGCTGGGGGCGTCCACATCTTGTGGTTGATCATCAGGTCCCCGCCCCTCCAGTACACCTTGGGCTTCTTGGGGTCCTGCTTGAATTGAATTGAATTGTAACATAACTCCGTTGGGAGTATATGTAGCACATAGCCCAGAGAAGGGGCATATGGCCTATCATACATTCTAAGCTACTTCCTGCAAGGGTGGGAATGTAAACAACACTTGCTCTAGGTGCACTAGGGCACCTGCACCACCCAGAGTTTCAGGCAACACCCAGCGAAGGGGAGCCTGTCATAGGTGGGGAAGATCATCATGGCTATACAAGAGCTAGGACATGGCTTCTCTACAGAGAGCATCTCTCTGCATGGCATAGCATGGCGAAATTCTTAATGCAACATCCATGGGGGTCCCGTTATAGGCAGGGCTTGGCTAAATCCTGTAGACAACATCCATGGGGGCCATTATGGGCGCACATGCGCGTGGGCCACATGCTAGGCTAAGCCTGACTAATCTACACTACTGGTATGAATTCCCTAGTCTGGGGTGGCAGGAGGGGGCTGCCAGGGCTTGTGGTCAACGTGGATGACCGCCCCCCTCCAGTATACCGGCTTCCCCCCTGCGCTGTGCCGGAGCTGAAGGTAGGCCGGCCATAGCTCGCGTCGCCGCTGTTGCTGGGCCAGGGTCAAGTCGTCGTCCAGCGTGAAGCGAGTCCTCGAGAGCTTCTTGCGGCATTTAAGGAACGACAGCTTGTCCGCCATGTACTTAAAGGTGAGGAGCACGGGTGCCGGGCCAGCCTTCCCCCGCGCGCGGGGGAGGCGGACAGCCGACATGTCCAGCTCACCAGTGAGTAGCATGGGGGCAAGAATGTCGCGCTTAAATGCCTCAAGAAGGGTCGTGGAGGTCTCACCTGCCGGCTGGTCGAAGTGCTTGACGATGACATTGTGGCTGCGCCGGGCGATGTCGGTTTCCTCGCGAAGGTCGAGGGCTTGTTGCTTGAGTTGTGCCGAGATGGTGGAGGTGGTGGAGGTGGTGTGCTGCTTAAGCAAGTCCGCCCAGGTGGAGGGAGCATCGCCGGCCGGGCCAGCAGACGCCGGCTGGGCGGCGATGTCCTTCACCGCCTGGGCGGTGAGGCCGGCGGTGTCATGCAAGCTCTCAAGGGCGTTGGCGGTGGCTTGAAGGCGTTGGTCGAGGTCGAGGAGCTGGGCTTTGATGTCGGCAGTGGAGGCGGAAATGGCAGTGGAGGTGGAGGCGGCAGCGGCGGAAATGTGAGGAAGTTCAGCAGCCAGCGTGCCACCCATTGCTGCGACGTCAGCAGCAAGGGGGGTCACGTGCTGCTGAAAGGCTTCCGTGAGGATGGAACGGAGGGTGGGGGCGGAGATGGATGGAGCCCAGATCTCGTCGTCAGAGCGCTCGAGAAGGGAGTTGAGGATGGTGTGCTGGAGCTGGGGGCGGGGGCAGCCAAGCAGGGCGCCGTGGGTTTGCCAGCGGCTGCCGTTGCTGCCGATGAGGCGACCTTGGTCGTAAAGATGGAGGCACAGGTCGTAAAGCGAGGCGTAGTCCCCGTAGAAGATGCAGTCCATAGCATCGTAAGGAGACAGGTTGTTCCAGTCGTGATCATCGACCTTGAAAGGGTGGGGCCGAAAGCGCGGTTCCGAGGGGCGGGACCATCCTGTTTTGTCGGCTGGGCGGGTGCGTTTCGGGTCAGGCGATGCCGATGGCGAGGCATTAAGCCCGGGAGGTTGCTGGGTGGCCACCAGTGCACGACTAGTGTCACCGCTGTCTACCGGACCTGATGGCGAAGCTGCAGCCGCAGCTGCCGCAGTTTCATGGGCGAGCGCATCCGCCAAACTGCGTTGCGTCAAAGGACGTTTGCTCGTCATATATTGCGTGTTAGATTCGGAAAATTATATCAGCATGTGCGTCTTAGAAAGACGAAGCGATAGTGATATTCACAGCTGAATTTGGGGCTCAAACGTGAAAGTTATGAGCTCCGCCGTCAGCCATGGCTACCTCGTGGCTCGTGGCTCGTATGTTGTGCCCATCCTGCTTATGGCGGAGGTATTCCGGCCACAGGTCGCGTCGCTGCTGTTGCTGAGCGGGGGTGAGGTCGTCATCCAGCGTCCAGGTGAGGTCGTGCAACCGCTTGCGACGAGAGAGGAACCGCTGCTTATTCTCAGGGGAGGGGAAGGTGAGTAGGACTGGTGGGGGAGCCGCCTTGTCCCGTGAGTGGGGAAGGCGGTGGCACCCACGCAGTTCTACCTCACCTACCAGGCCCATGAGGGTAAGAAGCTGGTTCTTGAGCTCGTCAGCAAGAGAGGTTGACGTCTCACCTGGCTTCTGGGGGAAGCGACGTAGCACCACTCGGCACTCGCGGCGAGCGCGGTCGGTGACCTCCCGTTGCTGGGCCTGGCGGTGGTCCTCCAGCTCCTGGAGCTTTGTGGCGATGGCGTCGGTGGTGGAGGCGGTCGCTGACCGCAGCAGGTCCGCGTAGGAGAGCGGCGGGAGGTCGCCAGCATCCTGCCGGGGTGGCTGGGATGCAATGGTGGCCGTCTGCTCCGCTATCTTGGGGATCTGTGTGGCCAGGGCCTCGGTGTGGGCGGTGATGGCCTCAAGCTTCTTCAGGAGCACGCCACACTTGCCCTCCACCTGGTTAAGGCGAGAGACAAGTGCAGCATGCGTTTCCGAAGCCTGCGCCGCGGTGTGTAGCGCCGTGAACTGGGGTTGTAGCTTGTGGACGACCTTGGTTTCCACGTTGGAGACCCGGGCTTCCACCGTGTTGAGCGTCGTGTTCAGCGAGGTCAGCTTCTCGGCCAACGGCCAGGTCACGTGCTCCTCCAGCACTGCTCGGATGTCATCCTTGCAGAGGGAGGAAGCCGATGTGGCTGTCGGCCGCGCAGGCTGGGCTGGGGTGCGGATCCTGGCGACAATTCTGCTCATAGGTAGCTGGAAGTGAGCTGCACATGATGGCGATGCGGTGGTTGAGCTCTGGCCTGGCAAGGAACCTCTCCAGGTCGTCGGCGGGGCCGGATGGGCCCTACGGCCCCATGGAGCTTGCGTTCCTGTGATAAGAAACGCACTATTTCGGCGCATTCGTCTTTGGTCAGTTCCAGCCAGTGGGTGAAAGAAAAGCTTTCGTAATCTGGTAGGTACTTTCGCCATTTGGGTTCGTGGCAGGGTTTCTTGGGCTCGGGCGAGGCGCTGGGCGATGGGTTTGCTGGCGGTGGGTTGGCAGGCCCAGACGGCTGGTTGGCGGGTAAGCCTGGCGGCTGAACAATGGCGAGGGCGAGAGGGTTGGGCTGGGCGCTGGGAAGCTGTGCCAGCTCCTTTTCCAGCCCTCGTTTTGCTTTGGTAGTCGTCATAGCTGGTCACGTGCGTAACTTTGTCTATACTGCGTGGCAGCCGTAACCGTTTATACTGGCAAGTGCGTCTTAGAAAGGCGCATCGAATGCAAGTGGTCTGACCGAATTTGGGGCTCAGACGCAAAAGATCTGAACTCCGCCGTCAGCCATATACCGCCGTCAGCCATTTTCGTTGCCAGTGCAATCCGACGGCGGAGAATAAGTTCGCAACAGCACAGCGCGACGCAAGGGCTCTTTTCCATGTACAACTTGAGATGCAAAGTCCGCATCGCTGACCGGAAATTCCGTCAACACCGTCGTGCAGTACCAGTACTAGACCAGTCAACAGCTTCTCCGCCTTTTAACCGTCGAATGCGCAAGCAATCCAGAAACGTCTCCGCGACACTTCCGTGACGTCAGTACTTTCCGTCACCCTTGACATGTTGTCGTACAATACTACAAATTTACGCCAATACCTCTTTCTTTTAATTACCTCTTTCTCCTTGATGGCTCTCCAGTCCAGTATCGCGGGACCGCGTCATGAATTAGCTAGTTGCCAGGTAACTTACTCCCAAGCTGCGAGGCCGACGTGGACCTCCGTATCTCCTTCGCCTGGCACGCTTTTACGCAAATACAGGGCCCTGTGGCGCAAGCCCTTGGGCAAGCTAGAGAAACAGGACCTAGGTCATGCGCTGTGGGACATCCTCGCTCTGTTCCGGATCCCCCGCCGCCCCCTTATTTCTGTCATCCGCAACCTGTATGAAGGGTCCACCACTTCGGTGCGCACTTCCTTGGCCGGCATCTCCTGACTTAATTGCGGGCCGGGCCCCGTGATGTTAGACGCCGCAAGGCCCGCGCGCACCTTCAAAGAACAGCTAGTAGCAGACATGGGGGGGCTAGGCCTCTCCGTGATTTGGAAGAAGATGATGGACAAGGCCAAGTGGGCCCAGGTTATAGAGGACAACGAGCCCCCCCCTGTGGGGAAGGCCCGCGTGTGCAAACGCGCGGGATCGAGGCACGCCAGACAGCTCCCCTAGGGTAGCGTGATGCTGCCTTAGATAGATGTTGTAGAACTTAGGGATGTTGTTAGATAGATGTTGTAGTAGGTAGCTGATAGATAGATTATAGACCGGTAGGACTGTTTGCACCCATCCATCCACCCATCCATCCATCCATCCATCCATCCATCCATCCATCCATCCATCCATCCATCCATCCATCCATCCATCCATCCATCCATCCATCCATCCATCCATCCATCCATCCATCCATCCATCCATCCATCCATCCATCCATCCATCCATCCATCCATCCATCCATCCATCCATCCATCCATCCATCCATCCATCCATCCATCCATCCATCCATCCATCCATCCATCCATCCATCCATCCATCCATCCATCCATCCATCCATCCATCCATCCATCCATCCATCCATCCATCCATCCATCCATCCATCCATCCATCCATCCATCCATCCATCCATCCATCCATCCATCCATCCATCCATCCATCCATCCATCCATCCATCCATCCATCCATCCACTGATCCATCCATCCATCCATCCATCCATCCATCCATCCATCCATCCATCCATCCATCCATCCATCCATCCATCCATCCATCCATCCATCCATCCATCCATCCATCCATCCATCCATCCATCCATCCATCCATCCATCCATCCATCCATTCATCCATCCATCCATCCATCCATCCATCCATCCATCCATCCATCCATCCATCCATCCATCCATCCATCCATCCATCCATCCATCCATCCATCCATCCATCCATCCATCCATCCATCCATCCATCCATCCATCCATCCATCCATCCATCCATCCATCCATCCATCCATCCATCCATCTGGACATCCATCCATCCATCCATCCATCCATCCATCCATCCATCCATCCATCCATCCATCCATCCACCCATCGGGGTTAATGCTCCGTGACTCCCCAACGGGAGCACGTGTCTAATTCATTAATTAATTAATGGGGAGTCCCATTATATATAGTAATTAATTAGGTTAGTTCGATTACGCGGCTTCCTCCACTCCACCCATCCATCAAGGAATATGTGCTACATGATCTCCCAACGGAGGCATGTTATAATTCAATTTAATTTAATTTTAATAAGGAAAAGCTTTAAATTGCCGGGGAGAAAGTGGGGGCATATCTGGTCGTGGCAGGGTTAATTTTTGAGCTTGGGCGACTACTAATAAGGCGCGTGGCGATGGGTTTAATTGCGGGTAATCCAGACGGCTGGGCGAGAATTAACAATGGCGAGTGGGTTGGGCTGGGAGCCGTCCGGAAAGCTCTTTTTCCAGACCGCGTTTAGCTTTCGGGGCAGTCATGCATATGTAGCCTGAATCCTGTCACATGCGTATCATTTACTTTTTTGATATTGCGTTTCAGCCGTAATCGATTATACTGACGGGTGCGTCTTGAGGCCGGATCGGTCTATGCATGGCATGCAAGTGATCTGACTGAACTTGGGGCTCAGACGCAATTAAAGTCCTGAGCGCCGCCGTCAGCCATGGATACCGCCGTCAGCCATACGCATGCCAAGTCACGCGAGGTGGACCCACAAATTGCCATCCCAATAATTAAGGGGAAAGCCACGGCTGACCAGTTGTCTAATTGATATGTTTTTGTCATGCCAACAGCACGTACAATATCAAGGAGACAACCAGCGCAGGCCAGAAATCGGGAGAATCCGGACCATGGTAGCTCGAGCCTGGGCACCGTTATCTTGTCCGCGTTTTCGAGTCGTTCAGGATGATGAATATGAATGGAGATGGAAATGTGTAGCCTTGTAAAATAGTTGTAAAATGATGATCAAAGCTAGGACTACCGGTCTGTACAATAGGCGTGACAATGAATTGATCATGCATGTTGTTTGAACTTTGACAACCCACATGTACCCTGGCATACGTAAAGCTGCCGGGATGCCAGATTCAAGGGATGGGCCGGAATAGACAGCGTAGGCATGAAATTAGCAGGATCTTGACCATATTAAATTAAATTAAATTAAATTATAACATGCCTCCGTGGGGAGGTCATGTAGCACATATTTCATGATGGATGGGGTGGAGGAAGCCGCGTGATCGAACTATCCTAACTCGATCTAGAAAATCCTAACTGCACTACTCATCATCAAAACGCCTCCTCCGCTTGGGGGGAGGTGGCTTGCCCACAGGGTCGGGCGTGTGCGCCTTGACAATCTTCTTCCACCGCGTCTTGTCCTGCATGGCAGTCCAAAGACGGGAGAGAGAGTGGATGCGGTGCTCAAACTGGGCTGGGACCACTAGGTCGTCCAGCAACATCTGAACGTAGTTCGTGACAGGTTTCCCTACCCTTTTGGGAATGTCCTTGGGGCCAGGCGCCAGGTCAGAATGTGCCGCCCTGGCTGTCCAAGCCGCTGGGGGCCGGCCAGACCGAGGGTGGTGTCGACCTGGCTGGTGCGTGCAAGGTGTCCTACAAATGCTATCCTACGCTGCCTAATCTCGTCCGAAACACGGGCATGCCATGGTACAAAGACTCTGATGACGGACGCTCGGAAAAACCTACATTAAGGACCCGCCGGAGCATCCTGTAAACTGTGCCGTCGAGCCGAGCTGCCAGTTTGGGTGGTAGGGTCCACGCCTCGGCGCCATACGTGAGCACCGTGAGGACGAGGACCTTGAAGAGCATGCGCTTGCGGTGCCCGTTAAGGCCCTTCGAGCGCCAGTAGGGTGTGAGCGAACGGAGCTTGGCCCATGCAAGGCCGATGCGGGTGTCCACATCGTCGGCGGTGTCAGGAAGCCAGCTCCCCAACAGCTTGAAGCGGTCGCGGAACGGGACCTCCGTCCCGTCGAGCAGGCGCGGCAGCGGTGGTTTACTGGATGCTCCTATCACCATCGCCTCAGTTTTGACACTAATCTCCAGCCCCACCGCCCGCGCCTCCAGGCCCAGGCAGTCCAGCCAGGTCTGAATGTGCTCGGGGCTCTCGATGAGGGTGGTATCATCCGCATAAATCAGGTCGGCAAGGCGGTAACCAGGTCTAACCCCGCCGTGCTCTTTCACGTTAAGGATGTCCAAGCCTGGCTCGAACCCCTTAAGAGCAGTAAAGCGCGCACGTGCCCGGCGCATGACGTGATCCACGACAATAATGAACAGGTATGGGGACAGGACACAACCTTGCCACACCCCGTGGTGAAGGGGGAATGGTGGAGTGGTGCCCTCCGCAGTCCGCACTACTGCCTGTGAACCCTCATACAGACGGCGAATGGCAGCAATAAACGCAGGTGGTACCCGATCCAGAGCTAGGATGGCCCAAAGAGCCTCCCAGAGAACCGTGTCAAAGGCCTTGATATAGTCAACAAAAATGAAGACCAGCGGCAAACTGTCAGGGGGAAGTCGACGCACCTCCTCCATCAACCGGCGCGCGACAAACACAGCCATGACAGTGTTACGACCACGACGGAAACCCATCTGAGACTCACCCAGGTGTGGGTCCAGCGCGGCGCGGAGCCTGTGCAGCATCATGCGCATGAAGACCTTCAGCGCGGCGCTCTGGAGGCAGACACCCCGGTAGTTACCGGGGTCAGCAGCAGAGCCCTTCTTGTACAGCATGACGCGGATGGCCGTCTGCCACTCAGCAGGCGGAGGCTCGTCAGAGAGCAGGACACGGTTGCAGAACGCCAGCAGAAGATCCCTAACCGCCAGATCAGGGGTCTTCAGCAGCTCAGCAGAAAGGTGGTCGGCACCGACCGCCGCATCGTACCGCAGGCGAGCAAGGGCGTCGTCCAATTCCTTCAAAGTGAAGGGGGGACGACGTCGTCAGTGGCAAGGCAGCCCTCCTGCAAGGCGGGGACTTGGTAGTCCGCGGCCGAGGAGGGGGGCGCTGGCGGCGGCGGGGGTCCGGCGACCCCGAGGCGGGCGGCCGTCTCGGGGTGAAGCGGCGGGGGGGGGCGCGAGCCCCACCGGTCAAGGAAACATTGTGGGCCAACCAGCGGTCAAGGCTTACCGGCGCCGTGCCGTCCCCCGTGTGCTCCACCGGGGTGCGCTGCCGCCGGCCGCCGAGCCGGTCGAGGTGGTACCACATGTCCTTGCCCTGGTTGCGAGCCTGGCAGGCCTTGGCATCCGCGATGCACTGGGCCGCCTCCGCGTCCTGAGCGTGCTCGTAGGCCTCCACAAGGGCGGCCTTGAGCAATGGTTTCTGCAGCGGGTCCCGGTTACGCTTGAGGCGGTGCCGGGCGGCCAAGACCTTGGGGTCCTGGCGGTAGAGCGGGCCGGGGCGGCGGCGGGGCATGACCGGCAGGTGCCGGGCCGCCAGCAACGGGGCACGGGCCGCAAAGCCCGCAAAAATGGCTGCGTTGGGGGCACCATTGTCCAGCTCGTCGACGTCCGCCCGGGCGTCCAGGGCCGACAGGTACTTCCGTCGGCACCAGTTCCGCTCGTGCTCGGCGTCCGTCCAGTCCTCAGGATCTCCCTTGACCGGACGTAGAGCAGACCAGTCAGGGCGGACCACTGGGGCGCGGCGCGCGGGGACGTGGAACCGGAGCCGAAGGGTCGCGCGCACCAACCGGTGGTCAGAGCACACCGTCGGCGTGTCAAACACTCGGGTGTCCAGGACCGAGGTGCACCTGGACTGCCGTACCACCACGTAGTCCAAACAGGCCTGACGGCCGTTAGGGCCACGAAAAGTGACCAAGTCCTGTGAGGGACGTTGGAAGTGGCAGTTGACAGCAACCATCCCGCTATCCCGCAAAAAGGCAGAAAACAGGGGGTGTTGTCGTTAGCAGTAGTGTCAGCAGGCGCAAAGCGGCTGCCAGCAGTGCCCACGGGGAGCGTGGCATTGGCGTCGAGCAGCATAACCAAAAAGTGGCGGGCCGGGGTGACCCTCTCAAGGTCATGCAAGGATTCGAAGAACTCCTCACGGGCCGACTCAGGTAGACCACTGTGGGGTGCGTAGCCCACCCCCACCGTGAGGTGGTGTTTAGACCGCCCCTCGACAGAGGTGAAATGTGCTACCATAAGGCGTGGGGTTAGAAACTTAAGCGTGCTGAGGCTAGCAACTGCCAGCGGCGAACACAAAAGACCAACACCACCTTGGCCAGACGTACCGCTGCCAGCGAAGTAAAACCGCCAGCCACCCGCCAAGCGAGCAGTGCTCACCAGGCCAAGTGGCACCGTGCGGCGGTGTTCCTGGACGCCTAATATAGATACACGATGCTCGATGCAAAATGCGACTAGCTCCTCGATCCGGCAGCTATGGTCGTCATCTAGCAATGTGCGGGTGTCAGTGTTTCTGCTAAGGGTTTTTGGGCTGCGGTCGCGTGTGACCACGGCTCCCAAAATCCTGCGGTCAATGTGACCTCAGCCACCAAAATCCCGCGGTCGCACCTTTCAACATAGCTTTGTTGCAAGCAAGATGTGTTATACACTCCATTGAGTGCTTAGCCTAGGTCGGCTTTGTATTGGGGAATTGGGGGGGGGGGGGGTCGCTATACCATTATATAGGCATTGTTAGGTGGGACGTGGATTAAAAATGGCAGTCACTGTTAAGGCAATTATGCCTCACCGGCTTATGGCCTTACAGCCCTTACTACTATAGTTACAGCCTTCACTCCCTTCAGTAGGCACAGTGGCGATATCCAATGTGCACGATAGGATTGAGGACTGTCAAACCATTAAATTAACAGCTAGCGACAATAATAAATTTAGATGACGCCGTACTAACAAGTGATGAAGTGAAGTCACACATGCCACATGGGCCAAAACTCGAGGGCATGGCCAATTGGCCATTGGCCGGGCAACTGGCAAGTGCTATGTAGGTTTACTAGGTTGAAAACGGCGATGCTTTCCATGACCTGAATTCCGAGCAATATCGTCAGAATGCGGACGTGAGTGTCAGAGACGACCCAGAGCTTGTCCCGCTATTTTTCTCGTGAGATTCAGAATTGCGGCTAGCTTCGACATTACTCAGATTCCCAGGCGGCGGTAGATACCCTGACGATGGCGTCGGATCAGGCACTGCTTCCGGATGCATGGCATCGCCAGGGAGGCTGCGGCCAGCTTTACCAGATGAATAAGATGATCGAGATGGTGATCGTGGCTCAGACAAAGACCGTGGCCGAGAAAGTGGACGGTGTGGCATGAGCCACGCTAATATACCTTTAGGTCTCAGTGCCTGCGGCGGACGCTCCTGCACTAGAGTCTTTCCTATTGTTGCTGGTCGGGCATGTTCAATGTTCCATTAGCCGACAGGTTCGCATTTTACGCCAAGGCAAGCAAAATCCCCCAAAGCAGGGCTAGTCGCTATCGGCTCTAAATTTGCTATGCGTTTCCACTGATAATATTTAATACTACGTTTTATCCAGCAACAAAACCTAGCATCATGTCTACGAAATCGTCAGCCATACTGGCTTTGCCGCACCGTCGACCGTGCAGCATATACAATAATTCATCGCAGCACGTTAAGGTGCAGGCTCTACAGTTGTTGTTGTTGTTGTGTCCCACGCCGCACATGGGCAGCAGAGAATCTAGGCTCTACAGTAGAGTCTAGCCGCTAGGTAGGTTTGGCTGAGACTTGAGCCAGGTTGACAACATCGGCACCAATCTATTAGGCAGTCCTCCGAACGCGGATACTAGTAACTAAAAAATATCTGATTTCAGCAATGAACCAAGGCAGGCTGAATTTTGTTCAGTCAACCCTCTGTACTCGGGAATTTTGGTTCTGACAATTTCAGCACAACCCTCGAAGTTCCAACTGACCGGCCAATGGGCACACTAACAATTGAGCGCAAACCGCAGCCAGAAGTGACCACGGTCACAAGACTTGTCAGGCCGCGGCCACCGAAATCCCGCGGCCACATGTGACCGCGGCCACCGAAATGCGGCGGCCACGTGTGACCGCGGGCCCCAAAATCCGGCGGCCGGCGGCCACATGTGGCCGCGCGCGGCCCGTTAGCAGAAACACTGGGCCGGGTGTTAAAAGTGGCAAGGGCCAAGGATGCCTGCTGGCCCACCAGGGGAGGACGACGATGGATGATGGGGGTGGATGCGGCGGGGGGTGGAGGTGGGGATGAAACGGAGGGGGGAAGGGAAGCGGTAGAAATAGTGCTTTTCATCGCATTTATTTTGTCCTGCAAGCGTAGGATGCGAGCCTGCCGCTTGCTCGGGGTATTCGGGGTTGGGGCTGATTGCACAACGCCGAGGCAGAGGTAATCTAGCAAACGTTGGGTTTTACGAATCTGACATTTGACAGATGAGGTTGTGGCCCGAAATACCGGCACCACCATGGCTTTCACCCGACGGTTAGGTCGAGGCATGGTAGTGGAACGGCCGGGACTGTTTAGAGGCTGTCTCCGAAGCCTGTTAGCCGCGAGCCGACGAGGAAGGTTGTCTACCTATCTTGACCATATGTAACTCGAAACACACGTCCTGATCAAGCACGATGTTTCCAGCCCCACCGTCTAGGTCATCTAGTCGTTATGCGTAAGCCAGCCATAATTTCAATGGCTACCATGGTCCGGATTCTCCCGATTTCTGGCCTGGGCTGGTGGTCTCATTGATATGTAGGACGCTCAAGACTGGCTGCATACCCGCCATGTTTGTCCACGTCACAAACTTGTCTCAACATGGATAGTATTAATGGATAATTAATCAATTCTTTCAGTAGACTCGTGCTCGGGCCGTTGGGGAGTCACGGAGCATTAATTAACCCCGATGGATGGATGGACGGGTGCAAACAGTCCTACCGGTCTAATCTATCTACAACATCTATCTACAACAACTAGTATAAGCTCTCTACCCTAGGGGACCTGTCTGGCGTGCCTCCCATATTCTGATCAGACACTCCGCAAAGGTGAAAACCATTTGCGGTCAGTGCCGGGCCGCGGAAAACGCGGAAAAACGCGATCTGCAGATGAATCTGACCGGAATCGAACTGGGGACCTCTCGCACCAATTTTGCTCCCATATGTTTGCACACGCGGGCGCTTCCCCACGGGAGGGGCTTCGTTGTCCTCTATAACCTGGGCCCACTTGGCCTTGTCCATCATCTTGTTAATCCAAATCACGGAGAGGCCTAGCCCCCCCATGTCTGCTACTAGCTGTTCTTTGAAGGTGCGGGCCATGCGGCGGCGAGCATTGCGGGGCCCGGCCCACGTAAGGAGGTGCCGGCCAGGCTGAGCTGGGCGCAGCCCCGTAGAGGGGCCACGTGAGGTGTCTACCTGGTTGGTGCGAGCGAAGTGCCCTACTAGCTGCAGGCGCCGCTGCTTAATGGTGCTGGTGATGTATGGCATGCCGAGGTACAGGTCCTCATTGCAAACATGAGCAGTCTAGCCTACACGAAAAATGGAGCGCAGCATGTTGGTGACCGCGCCGTCCAGCTTGCAGGCCAGGTCGGCGGTGAGGGTCCACGTCCCGGCCCCGTACGTAAGAACATGGAGGACGAGGACCTTGAACAGGTCCTGTTTCTCTATCTTGCCCAGGGGCTTGCGCCACAGGGCCCGGTATTGACGTAAAGTGTGCCAGGCGAGGGAGATGCGGTGGTCCACATCAGCCTCGCAGCTGGGGAGGAGGCTGCCCAGCAACTGGACGCGGTCCCGACACAGGACTCGTGAGCCATCAAGGAGAAAGAGGGCGGGCGGTGGATGAGTGAGCCCAATCGCCAGAGCCTCTGTCCTCTTGCTGACCTCAAGCCCCACTGCGCGGGCCTCGATAGCCAGGCAGTCAAGCCACATCTGGCAAGGGCTTGACAGCGCAAAGGAGCCATACCATACATATTCCGTCGATCGGCATCTTGGGTAGTGCAAACACAGGTAGATCGTGGATGCGGCCAGGCCAATCCTCATAGCTTTAAGGCTAGCTGCTCAAAACTCAGTCTTATGAATACGCCTGCAGGTGCTGCTACTGTCAGACACTATGTCACATCCTAACTATGATTTCAGACCTTCTTCACCGGTTCAATGAGCTCGACCCGCATACAAATTTCAGACGTTTCGCTGCAAACCCAGCAAGGCAGGCGTGTCTAAATAATAGCAAGGGGAAAGGAGTGGGGGGGAAGGAGCCACACACATAAAGCGAAGGGGGAGGGGGGATGGGGGTGAGCCAGGTTGCCTGGCCAGATGGCATGTGATGGCATCAGTATTACTACAGGTGTTCGCTTCAGTACTACAGAATCTGTGACTGCAACTTGATAGTTGTAGAGCATCCGTGACATGCATTCAGCAGGGCACGTACATACTCCCGACGGTTACCAAGCTAGCAAGTGGTAAGTAAGGCGGATTGTCAGTACCTACGTGTCATTGACAACCACGCACAGGACGACTCATGGCATTCAATCAAGTTGTAAAAAACGTGTCTTTCATGCGCCTGCTAAGGGATGAACAAGCTTTGCGACTATAGATGCGGTAACTGAAGCTCCCGGCCGGGTGCATTGAAACGGCAGACATCAAGGTATGCCGAAAGATAGATAACAGGTGCCCGGCACTAGGGCAAGTTTATTGATGCCATTAATCCTGCCTAATCCCCCAAATCCCTCTCCCCTCCTCCTCCGTCAACGTATGACTGCCTCAC
Organism: Mesostigma viride; assembly: GCA_009746045.1. Lineage (NCBI taxonomy): Eukaryota > Viridiplantae > Streptophyta > Mesostigmatophyceae > Mesostigmatales > Mesostigmataceae > Mesostigma > Mesostigma viride. Next base: position 1,428,207 of record RPFO01000225.1, on the reverse strand, counting down.
TCAACATGACTGGAAGATGTCCGCAGCGCAAGTCTATGGCACGAAAATGGGTCGATGTATAAAACTGCCACAAGCGGATGCAAGTCCCTGTTTACGCGCGGCCTGGTATGGTTTGCGTAGAACGAGCTTTGTGGCGAGTGCCAACGCAAAAATAGAGAAAAATAATATAATCGGACAATCCCGTCATAAACCTGTACAAGGCCCGGACTGTCAGGGAAACTTCTTTGGCGATTGTCGATCGCAAGTCTTGCGACAAAAAGATTTGACGTATTTATATAACGACAAAAAGGCAGCGACGCCACGCAATTTCTTGGGGCTATAGCTCAGTTGGTAGAGCGTCAGACTGAAGATCTGAAGGTCAGCTGTTCAATCCAGTTTGGCCTCAAGCTCTTTTGCCTTTGGCGCACGCGAGCCACGTAAATGTGCCACGTGGCTGACAATGGGGCTATAGCTCAGTTGGTAGAGCGTCAGACTGAAGATCTGAAGGTCAGCTGTTCAATCCAGTTTGGCCTCAATTTTTAAGCTTCACCTTAACTTCATAGGTCACGATTTTGTATTGCTCTTTTTACGTTTTGTGTATGACAGAAATGGTGGCACACCCCTGGCACACCCATCATAATTAGGTAAGCTCGTGTTCCCGCCGGGCTTCGGTCGCCGAGCCGGGGCCCGTCCCACGTGACTGAGGAGGCGCCTACCCGGCTCAGCGGGCCCGCCGGGCCGTAACCTTGTTGACTCATCAAAAATAAGGTGCTCAAACCAAAGTTTGGAACATTGATGAAACAAGTTAGTGAAGACTGAAGAGCCAAGCCTAATGTACATAAAAGAAAGTGCTGTCCTCCGGCTTTTTGCCTTTGCACCGTGTGCAGTTCTTGGACGTTTGGAAGGGCCCGTCCCACGTGACTGAGGAGGTGCCTACCCGGCTCAGCGGGCCCGCCGGGCCGTAACCTTGTTGACTCATCAAAAATAAGGTGCTCAAACCAAAGTTTGGAACACTGATGAAACAAGTTAGTGAAGACTGAAGAGCCAAGCCTAAAATACATAAAAGAAAGTGCTGTCCTCCGGCTTTTTGCCTTTGCACCGTGTGCAGTTCTTGGACGTTTGGAATCATGGCATGGCTAACGTGATGACTGACTAGCTACCTTTTCAGTGGTTTTCCATTTGCGGGTATTTCCTCGTAAATGGTGGGAGAGCGATCGCAGCAATTGTGCTCACCACTAGACACTCCCGGCCAGTTAGGCTCGAAACACACGCCCTGATCAAGCATGCTGTTTCCGGCCCCACCGTCTAGGTCATCTAGTCGCTCTACACGTAAGCCAGCCATAATTTCAATGCACAAGGATACACATTTCCATCACCATTCATCTTCATCATCCTGAACGACTCGAACACGCGGAAAAGATAACGGCAGGCTCGAGCTACCATGGTCCGGATTCTCCCGATTTCTGGCCTGCGCTGGTTGTCTCCTTGATAAGATTAGACCGGTAGGACTGGTTGCACCCATCCATCCATCCATCGGGGTTAATGCTCCGTGACTCCCCAACGCCGGGAGCACGAGTCTAATTAATTAATTAGGTCACGATTTTGTATTGCTCTTTTTACGTTTTGTGTATGACAGAAATGGTGGCACACCCCTGGCACACCCATCATAATTAGGTAAGCTCGTGTTCCCGCCGGGCTTCGGTCGCTGAGCCGGGGCCCGTCCCACGTGACTGAGGAGGTGCCTACCCGGCTCAGCGGGCCCGCCGGGCCGTAACCTTGTTGACTCATCAAAAATAAGGTGCTCAAACCAAAGTTTGGAACATTGATGAAACAAGTTAGTGAAGACTGAAGAGCCAAGCCTAATGTACATAAAAGAAAGTGCTGTCCTCCGGCTTTTTGCCTTTGCACCGCGTGCAGTTCTTGGACGTTTGGAAGGGCCCGTCCCACGTGACTGAGGAGGTGCCTACCCGGCTCAGCGGGCCCGCCGGGCCGTAACCTTGTTGACTCATCAAAAATAAGGTGCTCAAACCAAAGTTTGGAACACTGATGAAACAAGTTAGTGAAGACTGAAGAGCCAAGCCTAAAATACATAAAAGAAAGTGCTGTCCTCCGGCTTTTTGCCTTTGCACCGTGTGCAGTTCTTGGACGTTTGGAATCATGGCATGGCTAACGTGATGACTGACTAGCTACCTTTTCAGTGGTTTTCCATTTGCGGGTATTTCCTCGTAAATGGTGGGAGAGCGATCGCAGCAATTGTGCTCACCACTAGACACTCCCGGCCAGTTAGGCTCGAAACACACGCCCTGATCAAGCATGCTGTTTCCGGCCCCACCGTCTAGGTCATCTAGTCGCTCTACACGTAAGCCAGCCATAATTTCAATGCACAAGGATACACATTTCCATCACCATTCATCTTCATCATCCTGAACGACTCGAACACGCGGAAAAGATAACGGCAGGCTCGAGCTACCATGGTCCGGATTCTCCCGATTTCTGGCCTGCGCTGGTTGTCTCCTTGATAAGATTAGACCGGTAGGACTGGTTGCACCCATCCATCCATCCATCGGGGTTAATGCTCCGTGACTCCCCAACGCCGGGAGCACGAGTCTAATTAATTAATTAATTAATTAATGTACATAAACTAAATATTCCGTATTCAATCGATAAGTTATTAATTAATTAATTAATTAATTAGACTCGTGCTCCCGTTGGGGAGTCACGGAGCATTAACCCCGATGGATGGATGGATGGGTGCAAACATTCCTACCGGTCTAATCTATCTACATTGGCTACATACTACATCTATCTAACAGCAACTACAACATCTATCTAGGCAGCCGCACGCTGCCCGAGGGGGAGCTATCTGGCGTGTCTCCCGCGGGATTGCACACGCGGGCGCTTCCCCACTGGGGGGGGCTCATTGTCCTCTATGACCTGGGCCCACTTGGCCTTGTCCATCATCTTCTTCCAAATCACGGAGAGGCCGAGGCCCCCCATCTCCTCTAGATACTAGCTGTTCCTTGAAGGTACGGGCCTTGCGGCGTCTAACATCACTAGGCCCAGCCCACGTCAGGAGGTGCCGGCCAGGCTGGGCTGGTCGCAGTCCTGCGGGGGGGGCACGTGAGGTGTCTACCTGATTGGTGCGAGCTAGGTGCCCTACAAGCTGCAGGCGGCGTTGCTTAATGGTGCTGGTGATATAGGGCATGCCCTGGTACAGGTCCTCATTGCGGACATGAGCAGCATATCCTACTCTGAAAATGGAACGCAGCATGCTGGTGACCGCGCCATCCAGCTTGCGGGCCAGGTCGGCGGTGAGGGTCCACGTCTCGGCGCCATACGTGAGAACAGGAAGGACGAGGACCTTGAACAGGTCCTGTTTCTCGATCTTGCCCAGGGGCTTGCGCCACAGGGCCCGGTACTGACGTAAAGCGTGCCAGGCGAGGGAGATGCGATGGTCCACATCAACCTCGCAGCTGGGGAGCAGGCTGCCCAGCAGCTTAACGCGGTCCCGATACAGGACTCGAGAGCCGTCTAGGAGATAGAGGGGCGGCGGTGGGTTGGTGAGCCCAACCGCCAGGGCCTCTGTCTTCTTGCTGACCTCAAGCCCCACTGCACGGGCCTCGAGAGCCAGGCAGTCAAGCCATGTCTGCACGTGCTCAGTGTCCTCGAAGAGGGTGGTGTCGTCTGCGTAAATGATGTCTGCTAGCCGAATCTCCGTGTCCGCACCGCCATGCCAGAATTTGTTAGCAACCTGCACTCCTGGTTCCCTGCCCACGATGCGGGCAAATCGCTGGCGCGCCTGAATCATTACGTATTCGACAACAATAATGAACAGGTAGGGCGACAGCACGCAGCCCTGCCACACACCCTTCTGTAAAGGGCATGGGGGCGTGGTCCCGTAAGAAGTGCGCACCGAAGTGGTGGACCCTTCATACAGGTTGCGGATGACAGCAATCAGGGGGCGGGGGATCCGGAACAGCTCGAGGATGTCCCAAAGCGCAGGCCAGAAAACCGAATCGAAGGCTTTGATGAAGTCCACCAGCACAAGGTGCAAAGGGGACTCACCAGGCTGAAGGCGTTGCAGTTCCTCCACCAGGCGGCGAGTAGCGAAGAGCGCCTGTACTGTGTTGCGACCTGAACGGAAGCCGTGCTGAGTCTCGCTGAGGTGACCGTCCAGGGCCATGCGCAGACGGTTCAGGATGAGCCGCATAAGAAGCTTGAGGGGGGCAATTTGAATGCACACCCCTCTGTAGTTGCCGGGGTCGGCAGGCGACCCCTTGTTCTTGTACAGCATCGTGCGAAAACTGTGTTGCCAGGCCGCTGGAGGTGGTTGCGACGACAGCAGAAGGCGGTTGCAGATGTCCCGGAAGAGCAGCATAACACCGGTGTCCTCGAATTCGGCTGCAAGTTTTACAACTGCGGCCGGAATCTCGTCAGAGCCGGTGGCTGCGTCATAACGCACGCGCTGGACCGCCTCCGTGACCTCGCGAGAGGTGAAAGGAGGCATGTCAGACGGGTCGCCAAGTGGGCCGACCAGCGGGGGACTAGGTAGTCCGCCGCTGACCTAGGCGGGGCAGGGGCCCAGCGGGGCCGGCCAGGGCGGCCGGGCGGGCGGCGGCGGCTGGGAGCAGGGGTGGGGGCGGCACAGCTGTCCCCACGACCTCGGCCGTGGCCGTGGCCCAGGTACGAAGCCGCTTGGCTGGGGCGCCGGGGACGTCGTGGCGGTGGGGCCGGCCGAGGCCGTCCGGGTGCCCGAGGCGCTTGTACCAGAACCAGGCCCCCTTGCCGTCATGCTTCTGCTGGCAGCTGCGCAGGTCCTTGACCATCTGCTGAGCATCTGCCTTCTCAGCCTGCTCGTAGGCGGCCCTCAGAGCTGCTTGCAGCCCAGGTTTGGCGATCGGATCTCTGTTGCGGCGGAGCATCTGCCTGGCGGCGACCACTGTCGGTGCGTGACGGTGGACAGCAAGCTGCCGACGCGGAGGCAAGGTGGGGAGGGTGCGGGCAGCCAGGCGATAAGTTATGACTTATGGTTACCTCGATAAGTTATGACTTATGGTTAGTGTGAAGATTATGAGGGTGCAGGTGCCTTGGTGCACCTATAGAGCAAGGGTCGCTTACATTCCCACCCTTGCAGGAAGTAGCCTAGAATGTATTAAAAGCCATATGCCCCTTCTCAGGGATATGTGCTACATTGACTCCCAACGGAGTGATGTTCCTAATTAATTAATTAATTAATTATGGTTACCGACCCTGTGGGCAAGCCCCCTCCCCCCAAGCGGAGGAGGCGTTTTGATGAGTAGTGTAGTTAGGATTTTTCTAGACTAGATAGCTTAGAGTTAGGATAGTTCGATCACGCGGCTTCCCTCCACCCCACCCATCATGGAATATGTGCTACATGATCTCCCCACGGATTATAATTTATTTATTTTTTTATGGTTACCATGACGAACCGGCGCTAAATTGAGTGCAATTTACGTCATCACTTCTGACGACAACGGGTTCGGAATCGGGCATACGTGCCGCCATTATCATCATCATATTGCGCGAAGCCATGCTCCGGATTTCACTTGGGGGCACGAGCATAACGGCCATCGTGCGCGGCCGGATGAAGCGAAGCACCTCCCCCCCTCCAAAAATAACGCAATCCCTACGCCAGACAGGTCCCCTAGGGTAGAGAGCTTAGACTAGTTGTTGTAGATAGATGTTGTAGATAGATTAGACCGGTAGGACTGTTTGCACCCATCCATCCAGTAAATTAAAATTAAATTAAATTATAACATGCCTCCGTGGGGAGGTCATGTAGCACATATTTCATGATGGATGGGGTGGAGGAAGCCGCGTGATCGAACTATCCTAACTCGATCTAGAAAATCCTAACTACACTACTCATCAAAACGCCTCCTCCGCTTGGGGGGAGGTGGCTTGCCCACAGGGTCGGGCGTGTGCGCCTTGACAATCTTCTTCCACCGCGTCTTGTCCTGCATGGCAGTCCAAAGACGGGAGAGAGAGTGGATGCGGTGCTCAAACTGGGCTGGGACCACTAGGTCGTCCAGCAACATCTGAACGTAGTTCGTGACAGGTTTCCCTACCCTTTTGGGAATGTCCTTGGGGCCAGGCCAGGTCAGAATGTGCCGCCCTGGCTGTCCAAGCCGCTGGGGCCGGCCAGACCAAGGGTGGTGTCGACCTGGCTGGTGCGGGCAAGGTGTCCTACAAATGCTATCCTACGCTGCCTAATCTCGTCCGAAACACGAGGCATGCCATGATACAAAGACTCTGATGACGGACGCTCGGAAAAACCTACATTAAGGACCTGCCGGAGCATCCTGTAAACTGTGCCGTCGAGCCGAGCTGCCAGTTTGGGTGGGAGGAGTTGGATGGAGACTAGGGACGACGAACAACTGCTGAAGCTGAAAGCGAATGATGATTGTATTACAATAATACAATGAGAGAGCAATGGAAGCTGAGGGCTCAGAATGGAACGTCTGGGCAAACTCGGGTGCTGCGGCACTCCCCAGTGCTACGCCTATATGCCTATGGCGGTGCTACCTGCAGCACACGACCAGTGGACAACTGTACACTGCAATGCCATGCGACCACGTCACTAGCATCAGCTACACTCGGCCCGTCAGAACCGGATAACCGGGTCTGGCGGGTCGAGCTAGAGTCTAGGCACAGTCTGGCACTAACCGCACATCGGTCCACATGACACCTCAGTACCGTACACCCTGCCGTACTGTACTGAGGTGTCCCGCTCAGCCGCGGTAGGCAATACGCGGCGCGCAGGCCGGAAATCCGTGTGTCAGCCTAAGCATCTCATCTAACTCCCATTATGTTTTCCTTTCAGGTTGAAGGCTAGCGACTTCAAGCCTGACCCTGCCCAGCTAGGAGACTGACTCCAAGCTGACTGAGGTGCTGAGCAACTGACACCCATACTGCAACATCTGGACTGAAAAAGATGGGCCCCAGAACTCGTGCAATACTTGTGATGGCATCACGTTTAGCTCAACATGCCCGGGGAGTTCCTCCTCCTCGCGAGCTCACAAGGGAGATAGCTATGCCTGTCTGCCTATCCAGGGAGTGCATCACCAGCCAAGAGAGCCATTGTAAAAAATGCCAAGGTAACCGTTTAAGAGGTTCCATGTTGTTCCATCATCATCGCCCACTCAGAGAGAAAATACCCAGCCAGGCTGGGTCAACTGAGCTCAGGTTACCTGCAACCTGAGGAGTGACAGTGGACAGGTTTATTGCACCCTGCACTGTCCATGTTGTACCTGCACAACATGTGAGGACCAGCCACCCCTGCCCTGCACAGAGGGGGCTGAAGTCCGAGTGACAGGTGACAGGACTATGACATCCTGGACCTGGCCACATTGCACCTGCACAACGTGTGAGACCAGCCACCCCTGCCCTGCACATGGGTGACTGAAGTCCTGGTGACAGGTGACAGGAATATTTCATCCTGCACCTGTGCTGAGCACGTTGTACTAGACAACATGACAGCACCCATGCCTTTACTGCCACTGAACAGTAAGGCCAGGTGGCCCAGGATATCCACAGTGAACTGGGGTCCTGGGTAACCACCTGTCAAGGGAGCTTTGACCCTCCACTTGAATGGGGGCACCTGAGCCACTGAGCTCAAGGCCATTCCACCAAGGCATACGCCCTAGTGAATAAAGGTGTGAGATACATCCCATGCCCACCTATGAAGGTGTGCATAACGAAATTCCATGGTGTTGAAAAAATCAAAACAGATTTTATTGGGCATAGGGCACGCAGATGTATGAAAAACAGACTCCAACCAACCCCCCTTGCTGGAAGCCACAACCTACCCCTTGGACCTGCCCAAGGGGTACTGGGTGACCTAGGCGGCCCTGGTGAACAGGACCCTGCTAGGCGTCCCCCCTATGGGGCAGGGTTGCCTGCTTGCCATAGGGGTTCATCAAGTGGTACAACAGCTGTATTGTTCAGCTGCCTGCTGAGGCACTTTAGTGAGTGCATCAGCAGCGTTGTGTTTGTCCTCCACGTGACGGGTGGACTCCCAGTAGGTGGACTCCTGTTTCAGGACCACCCAGTCAAGATCAGTGTGGACAGCATAGGGGTTAGCAAGGAAACTGAGGACTGACTGACTGTCAGTGAGCAAGTGTGCCACCACCCCAGCATTGCTGCCTGCTTGCATCTGCAACCAAACCAGCACATGATTCAAGTACCTGGCATGAAGCACTGCTGACACCACTGCCCTGCACTCAGCAGCATTGCTGCTGACAGCCTTGCGTCTATGCAACCGGCTGTACCATGAAATGAGAGACAAGGGTGCATCATCATTCTGCACAAAATACAAGCCTGACTCCCTTGCCTGCAACTTGGTAATCTGCCTGGACTCCATGGAACTATCCATCATAGCTTGGATGTGAATGGTTTTGTGGAGATCCAAGGAGTGCAAGATAAGGGGAGGGCCTTCCTGGAGAGTTTTGGTGATGGCTTTGTGACCTACTTGCATCAAGACATCATCATCAACTCTGCTAACCACAGCCAGGTGAGGTGCACACGTTGAGCACAACCACCCCAGCTTGCCTCTAATGGTAGGACAGGCTCCAGGTTTGATTTTTGTTTGCAAAACCTCCAAGCAGCTGTGCATGTAATCATTGGGAGAGTAGAGTGCACACACCCACTGGTTTTGATGCTGCTGGAGTTGTAACATTGTGCCACAAAATTTTATGGCAGTGGTGCCCAGCTCTACTTGCTTGCCAATCTCAAAATGCTGTGACACTTGTTGAATAAAATCATCCACAGCACGCCTTGGCCCAGCAATCAGCTGATCATCCCCATGCCACACAAAGGTGAGAATGCCATGAGGGTGTGGGACCACAAAGAAGCAAGGGTCTATGTCATCATATCTAGCCCCTAGCTTTTCAAACACAGCCTGAGCTGACATCCTGAAAATGCGAGGAGCTGATTGCAGCCCTTCAACACCTATGTTAGCTTTCAGGTACTGCTGAGGGATGTGTTTTGCCCAAACTCTGGGAGTGGAGACTACATACACCTGACCATGCCACACTTGTTGTGCTATCTCAGGTGAGCCTTTCAGGAAAGCCCTTTTAATGTCTGTAGCCTTACATACATAGTCATCCCCATCATTGAGATGACCCACAAAGACAGACAGCAAGATTTTTAGGGATGTTTGCTGAATGCCTGGCGTGTACAACTCTGCCTCTGTCAGATCAGTGGTGCCCTTGAACTCTGTCACACAAGGTCTAGCATGAAAATGACTGACCCATCTGCTGCTGGCTTATGTTTACACACAAACTTCAGGCGCAAGTGCTTGCACCCTGCAGGCTTTTTGTCAATAGGTGTGACAGGGGAGTATGAGAAGGACTAAGAGGATCTGGCACTACCCATTCTTCCCTGGCCTTGTTAAAGGCCTCCACCCATTTTAGGAATCCTATGTGTGTGCGACAGTCTTGCTCTATCTGTTCATAAGAAAGAGGAGACATTTTAGCCACATCATGCTTGCCCAATCCAAATGAGTTGGGATGAAGTTTTTGGTTGTGAACCAAGTCTGCCACACAGGGTTCTTGCCCTGGGGCATACTTGGGTGTAGCAAATTTTACAGAAGCAATGTTGGTGTTAAGAAGTTTTTCAAGAGAAATTTTGAAATGATTCAGATCAACACCACCCATGTCCTGGATGGATAGTCTATCACTGGAGATGAGGACACCAGGGTAACAGAGAAAAGGATCCCCCAACAAAGCATTCCCTTTATAACCTTCCAAGACCTGAAAAGGAGTGGGGATACCGAGTATAGTCAACATGACCTGACCTAATACCTTGAGGGATGACTGCCCTGAGAAATCAGCCACATGGTGCCAGGGTGAAGGTTCCAAAGGCAAATGGGGCACAGCCAGGGCACTGATAATGCTGACCTGGGCTTGTGTGTCCACTGCAACCATAAATGGGCTATTGTCATTCTGCCCAACCTTCCCCACCTTAGCTGATCCTGCAGCAGTTTGAGCTTTGGCTCTATGAGCTGCTTGTAAAATGCGAACAGCGTCTGCTAGGCTGCGTTTGGAAGGTGCAGCTAGTGGCTGAGCTATGTTCACACTTGAAGAGGTGATAGGTTGCTGATCACCTGTTTTGCCAATGTGACCCTCTGCTGCAGGGGGCCAATCCTGCAGTGACTGCCTGCAATCATCAAGGGTGACCTGGGTGTCACAGTGGGTGTGGCTCTCACACTCACCAGTGGGTGTTCCAAACAACCACTCACTGGGCAACGCTGGGATGCCAGGCAACTGTACAGGGCTGTCGGCCAACAGCTCTTCCTCCTCTGCCACGTCTGACACAGTTGGAAAATACAATTTCATCCTGTGAGGTGAACACCTGTGAATTTTCCCGTGTCATTGTGTTTAACTAACACTGTCCTGCCAGTGGTGTTAAACTTTAGGATGGTGGCTGGCCCATGCCAGGTACCCACCTTGCCTAGTCCCGACTCCTTGTAGAATAGGACCTGATCCCCTTCTCTGAAGGTGGGACGTGGATGCTTTGCATCCTTGACAGCTAACCTGCTAGCTGTCTGTGCTCGCTGTGCGTTGTATAGGGCTAGTACCTCAGGTGGATAAATGCCTGCATGCAATCCATCTGGTGTAATGACCACCCCTTGTGGGGTTTTCATGAGTGGCCTCCTGTTGAGGACTTGGCACAACCTGGTGGACCACAGAGCTCTGTCAGCATATGACCCACTGTCAGCCAGCAGATTGCCATCTTCTTTGGCTACAAGGGTTTTAATGGACCTGATGGCCCTTTCAATAATGCCTTGCCTCTCATGATCTTCTAGCCCAGCCAGATCAATAGCCTCACACCCTGGTTCATTGGCAAGACACGTGAACTGCTGATCCAGTAACAATGCCTCCACAGGGTAGTACCTGGCCTGAGCAATCAAGAGAGCCCTGAGCAACTGTGTCTTGTCCATTCCAGGTAATGGTTCAATGGTTGTGTACCTTGACCATGCATCTTTAAGTGCCAAGTAAGATTGTCCTTTGATATGAAAGACATCTCCTACCACCCTGCCCTTGCTCTTAGGTGGGGTAGCTACATGCCACTTAGGGGGTTTGGGTGCATTGAACTGACAATGCTGGCAGTGGGATCTGACCACCTGGCATGCACGTCTGAGTGCTGCCCCCCCTATTGCTGCTGCCACCACCTCTGCACTCACTTCATGCCCATAAAGGAAATGCAACTGCAAAGCAAGCTCCTGAAAACTGATCTGAGCATCCTCTGCTGGGGACACTCTGCACACCTTGGGAACCATAGATGTGAAGGTTGGTTTAGAGACATAATCTTCTGAAACCAGCTGTAGCACCTTTCCAGAACTGCTCACTGCTCTGACAGTGGGGCATGCAGATGAAAGAGGTGAAGCAGGCACACTCAAGCCAGCATGAGAGGGAGACTCACACTTCTTGCCGTAAGGAGGCCGCTTGCAGTCCTTGGGGTCACCGTGGGGCGGCCCGTGGCACTTGTGGCACAGGACGTCCAAATGCCCCAGCTCGTCCACGTTCTTGCGGCAGGTGGGCCGCAGGTGGTACTTCATGCCACAGCGGGTGCACCGCTGAGAAGACTTGTCCTCCTTGTCCTGCTTCTTGTTGTTGTTGTTGTTGTTGTTGTTGTTGTTGTTGTTGTTGTTGTTGTTGTTGTTGTTGTTGCTGTTGTTGTTGTTGTTGCTGGAGCTGCCCCCCTTGGAGGGAGACTGCCCCTTACCCTTGCCCTTGCCCCAGCCCCTGCCCTTGCCCTTGCCCTTGCCCTTGCCCTTGCCCTTAAACATTTGTCCCAGCAGGGACTTGACTTCTGCCATAGTGACAGGTCTCTTGCTCCTGTCTTCCCTCTCCCTATCCTCCTCCTCCCTCTCTTCCCCCCTGACCCTCTTTACAGAGGTGCCCATGGCCCCCTGGCTAAGGGGAGCCAAGGCCAGCTTGATATAATCCAATGCCTCCTTCATGTCCTCCCAGTACTTTGCCATTCCTGTGGCAAGCATAGCGTAGGTGTTTTTGTCAAGTTTGAGTTTCTCAAGGAAGAACGCAGCAAGAACTTGTGATCTAGCTGCTGGACATCAGGACGTGCTTTGATGGCTAGCTCATATTTCTTTGTCTCAGCCACATAGTCCACTGATGTGACCCTGTATTCCTCTACCCACCTGAATGCCCCATATATGTCCACAGATGAGGGGGTGGAGAGGAGGTCAGTTAGCTCCTTCATGAAAGCCTCCCAAACTGCCCTAGCCTGCGTGTCCTGCCACTTGGGATACCTACGCTGGAAGACAAGAATGAGATTCTGAATCTGAGAAGAGGACTGATGGTAGAAATCCCCCTGCATGAGAGATCCAAACCAATTCTTGACATTCAGTTCCTCCCTAGCCAGCTGCAGAGAGAGAAGTGCATGATTCCCCTGCTCCCTAGTATACCCCTCAGGCAGCCCCCTGACATTAATCCTATCCACAGGACGGTTTTCATTGTAAGTGGGCAACCTAGAGGGGGATGCAGGGGGAGAGGGAGAAGATGGTGTTGCTGCTGCAGCATTCACAGGAGAGACCTGCTGAGAGGGAAGTGCTACTTGAGTGAGCTGAGCAGGATGGGCAAACATGGGCTGTGTAGGAGGGTTAGACAACATAGGGGTGGGCTGGGTGGGGGTGTGAGTGTGTGTCACTTCCCGCCTCCTGCTGCGGGCCTCCTCCCAATCATGGAAGGTGGGAGAGAGGGACACTTCATCGTCAGTAGGGTTAGTAAGATCATGATGCAGCCAGGTAGGCAGCCACCTACCCGCCCCTCTCAGGATGGCGTTGTGCAGGAGCTCCAGCAAACGCACCAGACGCACCCTGCTGCCCTGCACCCTCCTCCCTGAGAGGAGAGCCTGCAGGGCAGGCAGCAGGTCGTCGCACACCCTACGTGTGCCCGCTTGGAGGTTGGGCAGGCCCAGGATGTGCGTGATGATTGCACACACCAGGCTGCCCGCCTCCGCGACGTGCATCTGCTGGCTCCTGTCGGCCAGCCCACGGAAGGAGGCTGTGGCTGTCTGTATGGCACGCCACACGGCCTCATCACCCAGGGTGATGAAGTCGCGACCTTGCAGGTCGCCCTCCAGCAGTGCTGGTTGCTGCCCAGCTGCGGTGGGACCCTGAGGCCCCTCCGGCCCTGCCAGGGCTTGTCCTTGTTGCGGCTAGAGGGGGCCTGCCCCCCAGAGCCGCTGGAGGTGCCCGTGACACCCTCCATGGGGGCTGCATCCCCCGCCAGCGCCGGAGGCGCCGGCGTCGCTGCCGGGGTCCCTGCGACCCCGGGCGCTTGTGTCGCCGCCGGGGTCCCTGCGACCCCGGTGGCCTCCTCAGCCACCTGGCCCCCCACGCTGGGCGGGGGAGCCTGCGGCTGAGGTTGGACCCTCTGACCTGCCAGAGGGTCCTGGGTGGCTTCACCACCCATGGGCGTGTTGGGGGCGTCTGCCGCCCCGCGCTCCGTCGCAGGCGGCATCGCAGCCGCCTCACGCCTATCCGGGCCCCAGCCAACTGGCGTGACTTGGGGCCACGGCCCCAACGGAGTCAGCGCGATCTCTGGTCTGGCGACCACGCGCAGCGCCTCTCTCTGGCGCTGCCTGGACGCCCACTGATCAACAGTGCCGGGGTTGTGCCTCGGCCGATTGGCGAAACAGTACAGCCAAACTGCCACCTGAACCAGTGGGATCTGCATCCTAAGACGCCCCTCGATCAGCGTGTGCACCCGATGAACCTCTATCGCGTGGATCTGCTCATCTGGAAGCAACTGAAAACGTTGGTGCATGATCCGGCCGTTCACCGAAATGAACGCCGGGATGTCGTCCTCCCCAAGGGGGAGAAAATGGGGTGGGCGCCCGAACGCGACCGGGGGCGGAACATGTTCCCCATACCGGTCAATGTCCATGGTGGCCATCTGTCGGCCCACGGAAAGGTTGCCAGACGTCGCAGGTGTCTGTGACGAAAGCTCGAGCGAAGGCCGAGGCCTCGCAGGCTGCACCTCGCCATCCTCCTCGAGGAATCACTCCGCTCACGACCCCCGTCACCTGCGACGGGGGAATCGTGCCCGGGGGACCTGCCCCCCAGGTGCCATGGCGGACGAACCGCCAGTGGCAAACGGCCGACCGCTCGCCATCCCCCGGGCGCCGGGCCCCACCTGCGGGCCCCGACGCCTGGGTGGTCAGCGACCACCGTGCGGAAGGTGACGTTGGGCGTCACCCTCGCATCGTTGGTGGAGGGCGTGCCCTCCGGCGAAAGGCGGGGTGAGGTGCGCCTGGCAGGCGCCTTCCCCTTGTTGTTGTTGCCGTTGTTGCCGTTGTTGGAAGCCATATCTTTTTTTTCTTGTAAAAAAAATATCGAACTTTTCAGTCCAAGTTGGATGGAGACTAGGGACGACGAACAACTGCGAAGCTGAGAGCGAATGATGATTGTATTACAATAATACAATGAGAGAGCAATGGAAGCTGAGGGCTCAGAATGGAACGTCTGGGCAAACTCGGGTGCTGCGGCACTCCCCAGTGCTACGCCTATATGCCTATGGCGGTGCTACCTGCAGCACCTCACCAGTGGACAACTGTACACTGCAATGCCATGCGACCACGTCACTAGCATCAACTACACTCGGCCCGTCCAGAACCGGATAACCCGGGTCTGGCGGGTCGAGCTAGAGTCTAGGCACAGTCTGGCACTAACCGCACATCGGTCCACATGACACCTCAGTACCGTACACCCTGCCGTACTGTACTGAGGTGTCCCGCTCAGCCGCGGTAGGCAATACGCGGCGCGCAGGCCGGAAATCCGTGTGTCAGCCTAAGCATCTCATCTAACTGGAGGGTCCACGCCTCGGCGCCATACGTGAGCACCGTGAGGACGAGGACCTTGAAGAGCATGAGCTTGCGGTGCCCGTCCGGGCCCTTCGAGCGCCAGTAGGGTGTGAGCGAACGGAGCTTGGCCCAGGCAAGGCCGATGCGGGTGTCCACATCGTCGGCGGTGTCAGGAAGCCAGCTCCCCAACAGCTTGAAGCGGTCCATCCATCCATCCATCGGGGTTAATGCTGCTGTGACTCCCCAACGGAAGCACGAGTCTAATTAACTAATTAATTCATCCCTACCTCCTCTGCACACTGCTGAAGGCAAGACTGAGATTGACAACCTTAAACGGTAGTGCCGATTATGCCGGATACGTTAACTAATAAAAGGAATTGAATTGAATTGAATTGAATTGTAACATAACTCCGTTGGGAGTATATGTAGCACATAGCCCAGAGAAGGGGCATATGGCCTATCATACATTCTAAGCTACTTCCTGCAAGGGTGGGAAATTATGTAAACAACATGTACTTGCTCTAGGTGCACCAGGGGCACCTGCACCCTCATGATCTTCACACTATGCCCAGCTAAGGGGGAGTATGTCATGTGGGGGAAGATCAACATGGCTATACAAGAGCTAGGGCATGGCTTCTCAGCAGGGAGTGACCCCCTGCATGGGCACGGCATAATTAAATAAAGCTAGGTATCAATAAAAGGAATGATTGATTAATAAAAGGAATGATGCAAGGAGAACTTAATATCAAGAAGAACTTAATATGCATGTTGGGCGTTGTGCCTTAACGAACTAAATAGTGTAGCTCCCTCCAAGCTCCTCCCCGGTCTACCGTCACCACCAACTCTAGACAGCAATTGATGCATCTATGGTATGGTGACCCACCTGCAGACATGAATTAGTTCATGTATAGGCGTTCTCATGTGTAGATATCCTTTTGAGGCGGCGTACATTCAGAATTAGCATGGCCCAGAATCACCATGTAAGGTATCTCACCATGACAAAAACGGAAAGAAAAATGGGTAACACATATAGATGCATTGGAACATATCTCCATTAGGAGTACATGTAGCACATAACCCTAAGAAGGGGCATATGGTTTTTAATACATTCTGGGCTGCTTCCTGCAAGGGTAGGGTGTAAACTACACCTGCTCTGGGTGCACAAAGTGCACGTGCACCACCATGATGTATCATACCTAAAAGGCCTGGCATGGGGTGGAAGATAGATGCATTGACTGGGTAACAAGTATATATACATTGATCAAATGCTGGAAATGCCTACGAAGCCGTGGTGCCACAAATGCAATATCAATGAGACAACCGCCGCAGGCCAGAAGTCACAAATGCAATATCCCCAAAACAGTCATATGCATGAAGTCCACTGCCAACTGCCAATGCATGCAATATTAGAAGTGAACTTACCACCCGGTTCAGCGCCTGCACGCATACATCCTTCTGCCCAGTAGCGCTGTTCCTACCTTTGCACAAGGAGGGTTTTCGATACACACGCCCCTACGCCATGTACATCCTTCTCAATGGGAACCCCATATCTTCCCCGACACACCTTGCGTCGGCGTTGCTCACATTCCCTATTGTTAAGCCTCTTTCTAAAAACTTGAGCCGGACAGCCAGAGGCTTGAGCAAAGTTTCGAAAGCTGCCAGGAAACTGACGACACCACAGCGTGTTGGAGGGGCCGAACGCGGAAAACGAACCCGAACATAAGGGGAAAGGGAGTACCTCGGTAAGATCGAGCACAAGGGATTTTCCACCCTGACCCTTTCCTCACAGAAATGTGTGTGCCCAGTCGCCCGAAATACATTATGTGCGCCGAGGACGCCGACGTTTATTGCGCACGCACTATTGTCCAAGCAGACACGAGCTCTTCTTCATCAAAACTCGCGAGTTACGACAAGAAAGTTTCAATGATTTCTAATTAAATGCTGTTTGGCGTCTACAGTAGAGAAGGCAGATATGTTCCGCTATAAAAACGCGCTGTGGAGCAGCGCCAGTAGGTTACCGGTATCAACGTATCAACCTCAACTGTGATGATGATGATGTTCGCTGGAAACAGGTGGTAACGCGGAAACAGCTGCCTGGTATTTGGGTCGGACGCCATGCTCAGAGTTCAGAGGCGTTCATCAGAGAGCAGGTCGCGCCGCGCCAAATTTATAAGCATTTATATATTTTAATTCCGCATAACTTCTACGTGTTTAAGGGGCTATAGCTCAGTTGGTAGAGCGTCAGACTGAAGATCTGAAGGTCAGCTGTTCAATCCAGTTTGGCCTCATTATTTTTTTTCCTCATAGGCCTCCCATTGATACGTTCCGTACAATTCCGTACTAGGCGTGTTCTTATTTTTTTCATGGTTGATGGCGAAGCACGCAAATATAACAGTAATTAATTTTGTTTCCTCGTGGGCTCCTGTGCCAATACATGGCAGTGCGCGTTTTTGAAGTAATGTAGGTTTTTCTCCTCATATCACACCATGTCAGCACGACCTAAGAAAAGAATGTTACCGTCATTGTTACTATAGTTGTCGCTTTAGAAAATGATTAATATGGCAATTGCTACCACGCTCCAGCTAGGGCTAGGGGGTAAGACATGGATTACTAATGGCTTTGAGTATGAACAGTGAAATGCACTCTGCAGTTACAAGGGCGATGTCGCGCACGCGTAGATAATCCGTGCTTGGTCCTATTGTGGCTCAATTTGGTAATCACGGAGGTTTACCTGCATTTCATGCCTCGGGCATCGGCAGACGCACCTAGACCGTAGTGACTGCGTTAAATTTGGTCTTTACCACCATGGATTTGGCGGCCGAGTTTCCAGATATTCAGAATGCTATGAGTAGAAAAATAGCACAGCTATCAAAGGTGATATATCACTTGAATAGCAAGAATGAGGACCACGCTTTTGAGCTTCAGGATGCCGCGGGCCAATATGAGTCGGAGATTGAGCAGATTCTGAAGGATGCCGCGGACAGGCTGAATGCGTTCCAAAAACGCCTGGAAACAAAGAAGAACGAAACCAAGGTAGCAGAAACCGTTAAGGTACGGACCATGTGCCACCTTGGGGGCCAGGGCATCTGAAAAGGGTACCGTCTCGACGCGGAAAATAACTTATGCGTTCTACACGGAATGGCAAATTGTAGCCCCCCGGCATATGTTATATCCGTCCGCAGTTCACCAGTTGCTCATGCGATCGAGGGCGGGCATGCTGTCCTGGCAGATGCATTTTGGTGCTGGTCTTGGTGCATAGCTGCCCAAGCCAGTGACCTCGGCAAGTAATAAAATGCCCTCGGCTGCATCAACAGTATTGCACTTGCTTGTAGGCAGTGCATTGTCTGCTCACAACCGTTCTGCCAGATCGTGGCTTCCCTGCAACTACCGTGCCTTCCCCTTTGCCCAAGCCACATGATTCCCATCACTGGGGCGTGCACAGTTCTGTTCAGGGGTGCAATGCTTGCTGACATGCTTGCCCATGCCTTGCGCGCACATGCACAAGATGCTTCCCATGCCTTGCACGCACATGCTCAAGATGCTTCCCGTGATTTGCCTGCATATGCAGAAAGGGACGCTATGCTCAGTTGGCCTTTGTTGCCTGTACGTCACCCCCTTTGCACTGCCCTGTCTTGGGGGGTAGCACCCCGTTGTGTGGCGGGGTGGATGTAGTGCAGATTGTCCGCCACCTGGTTGCCGTATGGATTATGCCGTGTTCAAGGTGTGCCCTCCTTAGCTACTAACAGGGTACCCCTGGGATCCACTGCGCTGCGGACTGTTCTCCCTGTATGAACGCCACCGACGCCTACCGCCGTTGGTTGTGTGCTAGAATTGTCGGTGCCGCCATCCTTCTTGCCTCTGCCTGCATGCCAATTCCTGCTCTACATCTCCATAACAACCCAAACGCCACACGCACCTGCCCCCCCCCTTTCTCCTGTTGCCTTTTCCCTTGGACCGCAGGCGTTGACGCGCAAGCATGAGGAGGAGAAGAAGCAAGCGATGGCCGAGTTTGCGGCCTACAAGCAGGTAGGAGGATTGTTGCTGCCTACAAGCAGGTCTGTGGGGGGGAGGGGTAGGAGTTTGCTGCCTACAAGGCGGTAAGGGGGCTGTTGCTGCCTACACTGCAGTGAGGGGGGTGTTGCTGCCTACAGCGTAGGGGGTTTGTTTCTGCCTTCAAGGCGGTAGGGGGGTTGTTGCGGCCTACAAGCAGGTAGGGAGGTTGTTGCGGCCTACAAGCAGGTGTGTCATGTGTGCGGGGGAGCTTGCTGCCTACGAGCATGTGGGGGGGGGGGGGGGGTTTGCTGCCTGTGGCTAAGGCAGTGAGGGGGTTTGTTCCTGCCTTCAAGGCGGTAGGGGGGTTGTTGCGGCCTACAAGGCAGTGAGGGTAGGGTTGTTGCTGCCTACAAGGCGGTGAAGAAGGGGGGGGGGGGGGGGGTGCATGCAGTTGTAGGAGGGTAGTGGGGTGGAGGGTGTTGCGGGTGGGGGCCGACGCACGGCAGTGCGGGCGTATGAGAGGAGAATGGGTTGCTTGGAGGCAGGGAAAGATTGTGAGCTATGGACATTGTGGGCTGTGGAGCCATGCCCATGGTTCCTGGTGCTTGACAGCACGTTTACTCAAATCTCCACCGTGGCTTGTCAGCACCATTCATAGCTTGCTGGAATATTGTGTATGCGGTGCTAAGTACTTGTTGTATCTATATTATAGCAGTACTAATTAGTTGTATAGTTATGATGGCTGTGTTGCCGGGCCGCTGCTATCCAGGCCGGGCCGCTGCACACCAGTGACCGATGGCATGTCCACCTTGTCTATGTGGGCTCCTGTCACGAACTGCTGCCCTAATGCCATGCCATGCCTTGTCGGTGCCCGGGGGGGCATCTGCTGGATGGATCGCTGCAGCTGATGCAAAAGAAGGACGAGTCGCACCACGCGCTGCAGCAAAAGGTGGCGGCCATGACCAGGTGGGTGCAGGGGGGGTGCGTGCCGCTCCCTGCTGTGCACATGCCCATCCCTGGAGTTGTTGCAGATGAGCCTGCAGTAAAACAATTGCATTGCACGGCTGACATCGTTAACGACCGGGTGGCTGCTGGGGACGACCGGGTGGCTGCTGGGGGCAACTGCGTACGAGCGCTGTATGTCAAACCGCGCTGACGTCACGAGCGTTGTATGCCGAGAGCTTCCTGACGTCATTGTTGCTGGTGACTGTGCTGGAAGGGCTATTCGCCGCCCTCCTCACCACATGCATGCACGCCAGGCGCAGGCCACTTTGTGATGCGTATGGTGAGCGTGGGAAGATGTGCCCTGCCGTCTTGCCCGGACATGGTGGTCTCACCCGCGTGTGGTAGCGCGCGGCCAACATCCCCCTTGTGCGGCCCTGGCCGCGTGGCTGACAATGACTGTGGTGATGCTGCTCGCCTCCACCCTGGACAAAATACTTATCATTGCCATTGCAGTGAGCTGGAGGAGGTGAAGGCGGACTGGAAGGCCAAGATGCAGGCGTTTCAGGAGGCAACGGCGCGCATGGGCAACTCGGTAGGGAGCGTGCTGTCTTTTGTGCGAGGGTGTTCGTTGCGGCGGTTAGTGCAGGGGGTGCAGTTGCAAGTGTCTCACACCATACACTTCATCAGTGGGGGACGGCGGTGTGCATCGAGTAAGCTTTTCCCGGGTTTGCGCATCCATAGCGGTGGATGGACTAGTGATTAGATTGGGCATCCATAAGGTGTCGGGATTATTAAGTACTTGTAGGCTTGGTGACTAAGCACGCGACAGTTGTTGGTGTCTGTTGGCAGTTATACCACAGAAGGCGACCGTTGTTGCATGGCGTGGCAATGATATACATAAACATTTGTCCTTTTTCTGCATCCTCATGTTCATGCGTGCGTTCGTGTATTCCTTGTTTATGTGCGCATGCACCTGCCTCCCGTGCGCGCTGTTATTGGCCCATGTATGCGTGCATCTGTATGTGGGTGGGTCTGCGCTCTGCTTGGATGGTGGGTGACGGGTGGTGCCGCTCATGCACCAGGTGTCGCTGGACGCCAAGAAAAAGCTGCTGGAGGAGGTAAGCGGGCATCCCAAGGACGCAAGGCCGTGCATGCTCTGCCTGTGCATGCCATGGTCTGCACCGGTGGTCCATGGGCGCTCACATGCTGATCCTGTATGAGCCATCCGACCCCCCATCTGACAACCCCACCCAGAACCCTATCCACCCATTATGCCATGACTAGAGGTCCCCGTCAGGGTTTAGGGTTTAGGGTTTAGGGTTTAATTTAAACCCTAAAGCCTAAAGCCTAAAGCCTAAGCCCTAACGGGGACCTCTAGTCATGGGCTAAACCCTGAACCCTAAACCCTAAACCCTAAACCCTGAACCCTAAACCCTAAACCCTAAACCCTAAACCCTAAACCCTAAACCCTAAACCCTAAACCCTAAACCCTAAACCCTAAACCCTAAACCCTAAACCCTAAACCCTAAACCCTAAACCCTAAACCCTAAACCCTAAACCCTTAACCCTAAACCCTAAACCCTAAACCCTAAACCCTAAACCCTAAACCCTGAACCCTAAACCCTAAACCCTAAACCCAGGGCCTATCGTGTATTGTAGTATCGAGTGTAGTCCTGGTTCACCGCACTGCAGCGCCTATCGTGTATTCTAGTATCGAGTGTAGTCCTGGTTCACCGCACTGCAGGGCCTATCGTGTATTCTAGTATCGAGTGTAGTCCTGGTTCACCGCATTGCAGCGCCTATCGTGTATTCTAGTACCGAGTGTAGTCCTGGTTCACCGCACTGCAGCGCCTATCGTGCATTCTAGTATCGAGTGTAGTCCTGGTTCACCGCACTGCAGCGCCTATCGTGTATTCTAGTATCGAGTGTAGTCCTGGTTCACCGCACTGCAGGGCCTATCGTGTATTCTAGTATCGAGTGTAGTCCTGGTTCACCGCACTGCAGGGCCTATCGTGTATTCTAGTATCGAGTGTAGTCCTGGTTCACCGCACTGCAGGGCCTATCGTGTATTCTAGTATCGAGTGTAGTCCTGGTTCACCGCACTGCAGCGCCTATCGTGTACTCTAGTATCGAGTGTAGTCCTGGTTCACCGCACTGCAGGGCCTATCGTGCATTCTAGTATCGAGTGTAGTCCTGGTTCACCGCACTGCAGGGCCTATCGTGTATTCTAGTATCGAGTGTAGTCCTGGTTCACCGCACTGCAGCGCCTATCGTGTACTCTAGTATCGAGTGTAGTCCTGGTTCACCGCACTGCAGGGCCTATCGTGCATTCTAGTATCGAGTGTAGTCCTGGTTCACCGCACTGCAGGGCCTATCGTGTATTCTAGTATCGAGTGTAGTCCTGGTTCACCGCACTGCAGGGCCTATCGTGCATTCTAGTATCGAGTGTAGTCCTGGTTCACCGCACTGCAGCGCCTATCGTGCATTCTAGTATCGAGTGTAGTCCTGGTTCACCGCACTGCAGCGCCTATCGTGCACTCTAGTATCGAGTGTAGTCCTGGTTCACCGCACTGCAGGGCCTATCGTGCATTCTAGTATCGAGTGTAGTCCTGGTTCACCGCACTGCAGCGCCTATCGTGCATTCTAGTATCGAGTGTAGTCCTGGTTCACCGCACTGCAGCGCCTATCGTGTACTCTAGTATCGAGTGTCGTCCTGGTTCACCGCACTGCAGGGCCTATCGTGCATTCTAGTATCGAGTGTAGTCCTGGTTCACCGCACTGCAGCGCCTATCGTGCATTCTAGTATCGAGTGTAGTCCTGGTTCACCGCACTGCAGCGCCTATCGTGTATTCTAGTATCGAGTGTAGTCCTGGTTCACCGCACTGCAGCGCCTATCGTGTACTCTAGTATCGAGTGTAGTCCTGGTTCACCGCACTGCAGCGCCTATCGTGTATTCTAGTATCGAGTGTAGTCCTGGTTCACCGCACTGCAGGGCCTATCGTGTATTCTAGTATCGAGTGTAGTCCTGGTTCACCGCACTGCAGGGCCTATCGTGTATTCTAGTATCGAGTGTAGTCCTGGTTCACCGCACTTGGCGCACGCCTTCCATGGTTCTGCCGTCCCTTACTCCCCACCGGCTGGGGAACCCGCGGCATCCCCACCTTGCCGTGGATGGTCAGAATGTCTGCTTGGGAGAGCAGCCCGCCTAGAGCTGCTTGTGATGCAGTGACTGGCCTTTTGATGACAAGCGGTGGATCGCAGGTGGCCTGCGTCACGTGTGTGAGCATTTTACCACCATGTATCATCCACCTTGCGCAGTCTTACCCACCGTGGAATCCGGGTGCTGGCGGTTTTGAATGAAAGTGGGTTGTATAAACCATGAGGCTTGACAGGGACCTTTTCTGTGCTTGAAGGGCGTTATGGGCGCGGATCCACCCACAGATAGTAATTGCGAAGGATGCGGCTTTTTCCACATGCCAGCTGTTGCCGCAAATGGGGCAGCTCACAGTGGCTGACCACTCGCTGACCTAATTTCCCCTCGTGGGTGGCTGGGTTTCATTATTGGCATGCCTTCCATCCCCCACCCCGTGGCCCGGCGGTGCAGGAGGCTCTCAAGGCCAAGCAGGAGGTGCGTGCGTGCCGTGTGCCAGTGCAGCCGTTGACATTTGCGTGTGCCAGTTGCTCGCCCCTGCTGGTTGCGTCGTGCGGACGTGTCCGGGATGTCGCTGCTGCCTGTAGTGCAATCTCTATGGCATGCCTTTGAGGACCCCACCACCTGGTGCCCAAAATGGGTGTCCGCACTGACACCTGGTTACATGGGGTCCCACCTTATGAGCTAGCAACCGTCACCGTGTGGTGCAGGCAAAGTGCCAACCATCCCATGTCCAACAGGTGGCAGCGTGCACAGCGATGGCCAGGAGTGTGGGTGCCTTGGTTAAACCCAGCATTTTGTTGGGTAGATGAGAGCGTGCATGGCTAGGTGGCGATAGGCAGATGCCAGCAATCCCTCACGTCCTGTGTGGACTTAACACTTCACCCACGTGCCTGCTGTGCCCCCCTGCTCTATTGGAAGCCTCTGTTCTCACAAGCCGGTCCCCGCACAGTGCGTGCAAGGCAAGGTGGCCTTCAGGTTCCACAGAGCAAGGCTGTTGTGGACTTTGTAGGCCCCCTGCCCAGCTTACCCTTGCTCGTGGCAATTGCTGACATCCATCATCTCCTGCCCCTTGCCCCATACCCCGTGCCCGATGCCTCGCCCTTGCGCCCTCCACGCCCCCTCCCCTGCCCATGATGCAACCGTTATCCGCTCACCTCGACTTGTTGCAACGCCTCTCCTACCCCTGACCTTGTTTCCTCGCATGCGTTTGCGTCCCTTGTCAACGCTTGCCCCGGTCCCTGCACCTGTGCCGCTATCATCAGCGCGAGGCGCTCGAGAAGGCGCACAAAAAGGAGCTGGCCGAGCTGGTGCAGGAGGCCAACAAGAAGTACACCGAGATGCTCACACAGAGGATGGAGGCCGAGGAGAAGCTCAAGGAGCAGCTGGCCAAGATGCAGGCCGCGCAGGACGGGCTCGTCAAGGTAACCGGAGGGGGGGGGGGGGGGGGGGGGGGAGAAGGGGGTGCAGGATGTGGGGGAAGCAAGCAGATGACGGGTGATCCACGGGGAGTGCCCAGTGGGCCGGCCGACAGTGAGGAAGAAAGCACAGAGGGTTGATCACAAGGCCTTCTCCACATCTTATTTGGATTTATTTATGCCTGCATCATTGCAACCTTTGTTGCCTGTGGCTTGACCCCGTATGGCGTTGGCCAGGGATCGCTTCCCATTGGCCAGGGATCGCTTCCCATCCACCTCGCGATGCTCAAACATTTCTCAATCAGCTTGACAGGGGGCTAGCACAAACATGCCCACCGTGAGGCGTTGAGTGTCACAAGGCCGGGTGGCAGCCGGCAGGATGACACATGGCAAGACGGATGCCCAGAATATCTGTTTGGCGTCTGGTAGAACGGGTACCGGACCCCAGCACCAAGGCTTCCCCCGTGCATGGTTGACTCCCCACTGCTCACGAACACATGTTTCCTTGCATGCGTGTGTTTGTCTGTATCCTTGCGTGCTTGCCTATGCGTGCGTGCGCGCCCCTGCGACACACAGAGCAAGGAGGAGCACTATCAAGCAATGATCGCAGATCTGGTGGTGAGTGGGGGCAGGTGACAGCAGGGGCCTTGATGCAAGCCGTGCCGGATGGTAGTCATGTTCCTCTGGGATGCAGCAATCAGACTTCATCAACTGAACCGCCCCCATGCCATGCCATGGCCTTTTTTTGCAGTTTTATTCCCATGTGATGTGGATGGCATGCTTTGTGCGTCGCGTGCGTTGCTGATGGCATGCGTTACTGCTGTGTGTGCGGCTGCTTGTGTGCGTGGGGTACCGTGCATGCCTTGCGCGCAGATCAAGAAGGAGCGCGAGATACAGGCGGCCGACGAGCGCTCCAAGCTGCTGGAGGGCAAGGTGGGGCAAGGGACGCATGACGCCCACCCCAGGATGTGGAGCAGCTAGTGCTCAGTTCTTGTGGCTGACGTGGCATGTGTCCCAATCAGTCTGTTTTCCTGCTCGGGCTCTTCGTACCATGCCACACAGGAGCAGCTTGGCTGACCAGCGCTTGCTTGTAAGGGAAAAAGTTCTTTGCTGGCAACTTGTATTCCAAGAGGACTAACCACAAAGCCCCACACGAATGAGTGTTTCGAGTACAAATTTGTGTTTGAGTGTAGATATATGCCCAGAGACTCTCCTCTCTCACCCTTGTCCAACCCATTCCGTGCTTTGCTCCTTGCCCTGCCATGCGGATGCGCATCAGCGCTGTGCCTTCACACACACGGTTCTCCAACACATCCATGGTTTGCCACCACGCTGTGCTTTGCCCCCGCAGATGGCTGAGCTGGTGGATGAGGTCAACCGGGCGCGTGCGGCGGCCGCAGGCGTGACGGATGCCATGAGCCTTGCAGAGGCGATGAAGGCGGAGGCGGCCAAGGAGGTGGCGCGCCTCAAGGAGCAAATAATCGAGGTAGCTGCCCACACACCCTGGCGGTGCCCCCCGTGCATCTGGGCCATGGACAAGTGCTGTTCAGCAGGCCGCTGATCCCGCTACCTCGCCAAGCAACCTGCGCGCAACAACAACTCAGACGTTGGAGTACCCGTACACCTTTTTAGACAGTTGCCGCATCCGTAACCCCACACAAATCGCCTCCACGCAAACCGGAGAATTGGAACATGCTGTGTTGCACACTTAAGTCGTCCTTAGTGCCCTTCCTCACAAAAGGCTGCCCCGGGGTCATCGGTCCTCTGGACCCCAGCTCTTGCACATATTGCCCTTTCTCGTGTCCTACGGCATCCACACGCCGGCATCCCTGGCCGCCAGGATGCACCGACCCTGGCAGCCGCGCATTTCGTGACTGCTGTAATGACCATGATGGTGACAACGTTGACGGTTATGATGCTGACAGTGATGGCAATGACGTCGACGACCATGAGAATGGCGATGATGGCACCTTGGACAAGAAAGCCATGCACCACATGTGCTCCCTGTCTACGGCCGCAATCTAGCCACCAGACTCCCCTGGCCTTCGTAGGCGGTACTGTCCCGCCATTGGGGAAGCGCACAATGGGTGCTCTTATGCATCGAATTGGGAGTTTTAATCCCTGCCCCATTGCCCCCTGCCCCCTGCCCCCTGCCCCCTGCCCCCTGCCCCCTGCCCCCTGCCCCCTGCCTCCTGTTTCCTTTTTGCTTCCCCTGTCCCCCGCCTGCAGCTGGAGAAGTCCCGAGATGCCCTGGATGCCACCCTGCGCGCGCAGACGCAGGCCACCATGCAGGCCAAGGCGGACGGGCAGGCCAAAGCTGCCGAGCTGCAGGAGAAGGTGCGTGGGCCTGATGCCACAGGGCACAGCTTTCCTGCACAGCTATGGTGCACAGCGACGAGCACATGGCCTCTGGGCGTGATGACAACGTGTGAATCGAGAGTGGGCGGGCGGGTGGTGGCCTTGCAATTTGAGTGCCAGCTCTGTGCGACGCTAAAGCTGGTGTCTTCCAGTGCTGCGTCCGCTATTCCTGGCAAACCGTGGCCCTTGACACGCAGTGCTTGGTATGAACAGGGTATGACCGGGAGAGCATGGCATACGTGCGGGCACAGACCTAGTTGCGCAGAAATATTCGTGTATTTCTTGGTACACGTAGTACACTTACTAGACATATTGCACACTTTGCAAGTGCATTCGATCATATGTATAGCTGATGTGACCCTATTCGAGCTCCAGCACAGGGTTGACAGGCTCTAGGCTGGCTATCATTGGACACAGCCCTGCGCATCCGAATGGGATGCCTCCATGCCACGGGTGGCTGGATGTTGGTAGTCGGTTTGCCCACGGCGGCGCTAACCGACGAAAAACATTCCAGGCAAATTTCCTGCAATGCCCCGCATTTGCTTGGGTGGTGTACGGGGACGGGGACCGTGGGGTCTGCTGGCGCCCCTTCTTGGCAGACTTAATCAAATGCATCCAGCCTTGCCCCTCTTACCCTTGTACTGCCTCCCGTCCCCGTTGGCACAGATCGAGGCGCTCCAACGCCAGCTGTCGGACATGTCGGCGCAGGCAGCCACGGCGGAGGCCAGCTTGCAGGCGGCGCGGGAGGCGGTGACTAGCACGGGGCAGTCTGCACAGTACGTGGGCGCCCACATGGCCCTTTGCGTTGTGTGGGTTTGGGGGGTGGCTGCACGCGCGGCGTCATGTTCAGGGATGGGCTGGGCTGCATTAGGAATGCGCTGGGGTGGCCACACGTTCTGCACAGCCAACCGGGCAGGTCGTCGCGTGTTGTCATGGCCGCTCGGCGGACCCTGGCCATGCCTTGATGGACACATTGCAATTGCAAGGGATGTGACTTTGGCTGTGCATATTTTGAGAAAAACTGGAAAGGGAAGCCACCCAGCAAAGGGACACGCGTGAGATGGATGTGTGGCTCGCCGCGCTTGGCCCATAGGCGGCGTGTATTTTCAATCTGTCAGTGGTGATGGGCCCGCTGCGCTACAGGAGAGCCCGCTGACCTCTCCGCTGCCTCGCACCAATCCGCTGTCCGCTTGTTGGATATGCCTGCCAGAGGTCGCGCGCCAACCACGCTTGCTGCCACGCCTGCTGTTCTTTGTATGGCTTACTTTGTTAGTTATTTACTTTCGATGTCCTATTGTATCAACCTATTGTATCACCCTATTGTATCACCCTATTGTATCACCCTATTGTATCACCCTAATGTATCACCCTATTGTACCACCCTATTGTATCACCCTATTGTATCAACCTATTGTATCACCCTATGGTATCACCCTATTGTATCACCCTATCGTATCACCCTATTGTATCACCGTATTGTATCGCCCTATTGTATCGCCCTATTGTATCGCCCTATTGTATCACCCTATTGTATCGCCCGTGATGATGCATGGTTCCTGCGCATGCCGGCCGACAACGCGTGCTGAACCCCATTCCCCTTGCGCTGTGTCGCCACCGGCGTGGTTGGTCGTGTCCACGTAATGACCCACGGCCCGGTTTGGTTGGTTGTCTCCACGTAATG
Organism: Mesostigma viride; assembly: GCA_009746045.1. Classification (NCBI taxonomy): domain Eukaryota; kingdom Viridiplantae; phylum Streptophyta; class Mesostigmatophyceae; order Mesostigmatales; family Mesostigmataceae; genus Mesostigma; species Mesostigma viride. The sequence goes on along the minus strand of RPFO01000225.1, from coordinate 1,399,835 downwards.
ACCCACGGCCCGGCGTCTTTGGTCATGACCTCGCTGGGCGGGGGCAACCCAACCGTGGCGTGCACAGGCTGCAGCTGTCGCAAGCGCGGGAGGAGATTGATGAGCTCAAGGCGCGGCTCCGGAAGGAGGCGTCGCAGCAGGTGCGCGCACAATGGCTGGCTGGGCATTGAGTGGGTGGCGTCACCCACATGTTGGTGGCGCCCGCGTGCTGTCGTAATCTGAGGCAGCCACCCGTGTGGTTTCAGCATGCATGTGGCTGGGGATTTGGCGAGCAGATGGGCAGGGGGTTTGATGGGCAGATGGGCAGGGGGTTTGATGGGCAGATGGGCAGGGGGGTTGATGGGCAGATGGGCAGGGGGTTTGATGGGCAGATGGGCAGGGGGTTTGATGGGCAGATGGGCAGGGGGTTTGATGGGCAGATGGGCCGGGGATTTGATGGGCAGATGGGCAGGGGGGTTGATGGGCAGATGGGCAGGGGGTCTGATGGGTATATGGGCAGGGATGTGATTAGTAGGTGGGTAGGGTCAATGCTGCACTTGCGCTGTGCTCGCTGGACCTGCATGCCTGCACATGGTGACTTGTCTTGCCTGTGTATGCATGCGGCTTGTTGCGTTGAGTTTGTGGCTGCACGCCACCGTTCTGGACCTCTCCATGACCTCGCACTTGCACTTGCATCCGGTTCTGGTGGCTATGTGCTGAAGCTCTGCTGTGCCTGTGCCCGGAAGTCGGGGGGTACACCTGCTGCACTGTGCTGCGGGTGGAACATTTGCCGCACGGTGCTGCGGTGGTAGTAACATTTGCCTCGCGGTAATGTGGTGGTCGTACCATATGCCGCATGGGAATGGGGTGGACGCAACATTTGCCACACGCTCACTTCCTGTACGCACCTGCAGGAGGAGGAGGCGCGCAAGGCCGCGGCGGAGTTGCAGAAGGAGAAGGACGAATCGCGCAAGAAGGCGGAGCAGCTGGCCGACAAGAGCAAGCAGGTATGGTAGTAAAAGGGTCTGCTTGCGGCTGTGCCCATGGCCCAAATGTGCTGGCTCCCTGCCTGGCGACGCATGGCCCAGTGCCTGGCTTGACGTGTGTGGTGTGGGAGGGTCACGCTCCCTGTGGGATGGCCACATGCCTCGTGCGGCGCAAGGTGCGGCCCACATCATCGCGACGTTGTTCATGCAGTAGAAGTACCGCCATTACGGACTACACTCGTCAGGGGATTTGCGTGGGGCGTTGCCCGTACACCTCTGCCTCGTACATGGGTTGTTATTAGCTCTATGTGCCTCAGGCGCTCCACACTGAGGTAGAATCCTTCTCTTTATTTTGTTTCATCTTTGACTCTGGTTCATGTAGCATCCCGCTTCCCTTGTCGCTGGTAAACCTGTTACGAGACCATGCGGCCAACAGGGGCCCTTCATCATCCTACTGTGGTGCCGGCTTGTAGTGTTTGCCATGAACTATCTCCGAGTGCATGGTATTTGGCACACCCAATCAGGTACGACATCCCCCAGGCGGGATGAGTACGGGTGCTCGTAGCAAGCAGCCAGCCCAGGGCATGCATGTGGCTCAGTGACCATTAAACTCCACATCCCCCGTCCCCACCCCCCTTGGCTGCGTGCCCTGCAGCTCGAGAAGCTTAAGGAGCAGGTCGAGTCCCTCACCGCCAAGCTGGAGGCGTCCAAGAAGGAGACGGCATCCGCCCAGGAGGAGGTGCAGCGGCTCAAGCAGGAGGTGGGTAGCCGCCGTGCAGCTGGTCCGGTTAGCCATTCGTCCACCCCATCACATCCCCCTGCCAACATACACTACCACTTGCACATGCACCCCGTGGAGTGCGACTCATGTTTGGTACAAGTGTCCACCCTAAAACAAGGAAACCGCTACGTTGATGTTAATGTGACAGGTGCCTGGCCTTGGCACATCAGGCAAGCTAACCAGCATGCGTGCATACACCTGACGGTGAAGTCCCTGTGGTAAAGTTGCCCTGACTGTTTGGCAGTATTTCTCTCCCCTTATAAGAGGAATGTGCCCATGCAGCTGCCAACGCATGTTAGCCTGTTATGCCTGCCCAGTCCCATCCTGCCCGCACAAATGTTTACTAGGGGACTGCCAAAGAAAATAGCCAGCTGGACACGGGCTTCCTTTCATCCCCGGGGCTTTCCCAAGGCTTTTGGCGCGAGACATGAGCGACCTCATTTCCTCTCTTTCACGCTGGCATAGGCGTCATTTCACTGCATTCATATGCTGAGGAATGCATGGCTGCACATGCTTCCCTGGCTTCAACGTGCGGCAAAACGTCCCCTACCTGCCCCTTGTGCTGCCCCAACCGTTGTGCGGTGGCCGCGGCCTTGACTCTGGTGGGCATGCACGCCGCCGTCATTTCTTGCCACAGACGATGCACATCCTGGCGCATGTCTGTGCACATTACTTGAGACCCCAACCCCCCGCGTGGCTCACACACCCTTGGCACGCGCGAAGGATCGCCCACTCACCCCATGTGCACGCGCGGATGTACCCACTTCCACGCACACGCACCCCTCCCACCCCCACCCCGTACCTCAACCTTCCACTTCACCCCACATCCACCCATCCCCCCCCCCACCAGCTCAAGCTACTGCACGCAGAGAAGGAGGAGCTGGGCGCCGCGGGCAAGGACAAGGAGAGTGAGATGCGCAAGATGATCGCGGCGGCCGAGGCAGAGGCTGCGCGCAAGCTCAAGGCGGTGCAGGCGGAGCTGGCGCGCGCGGAGCAGGAGGCCAATGCCAAGGTGGGCGGTTGCAGCTCTCTAGAGTTTGCTGTTTTGGCTTGCTGTGTAGGGTTGCTGTGTTGGGTTGCTGTCTAGGATTTGCTATCTGGGATTGCTGAGTTGAACTGCTAGTAAGCTTTGCGGTGTAGACTTGCAATCTAATTTTTTTGTGCAGCAAATGCTATCTAGTGTCACTATCTAGGGTTTCTGTGTCGGTTCGCTATGCAGATTGGCAGCTAGAGTTGCTATTTAGGCAAGGAGGACGGTTCCTGTCAGGTACATCCTCCCTTGCACATCCTCCCTTGCTGGGGCATCTACCTTGCCTCTCTACCCCCTATCCCCAACCCCTTAACGCATAAATGCCACTTTGCGGTCGGCTTCACCTGCGTGGCCACAGCTTCTGTGGACGGTGGATGCAGCCAAAATTGTCTATGGATGGCAGCCAAAATGCACCGCTCAGGCCTGGTGTGCTGGCATTCTTGAGACTTCTGTAGAATAGTGGAGCCCCCTGTCGTCTATTGGTGAGACGTCGGCCGTCCAATCTGTGGAGCTGATGGCACAGTTGCCATGCCCTCTGGGACGTGTCCGTGGGGCTGTGGGGCCATGGCCGCGTGTGTGCATGTGGCCGCGTGTCCCCCAGGCGGACGCAGCCGCTGACAAGATGAAGAAGGCGATGGAGAAGAAGCTGGAGGAGGCTCGCGCGCAGCACCTCAAGAAGCTGGCCGAGGCAGAGGAGGAGTTCAAGCACCAGGTGTGTCTGTGTGTTGGTGTTGGTGGTGGTGGTGGTGGTGGTGGTGGTGGTGTTGGTGGTGCTGGTGCTGGTGGTGTGGGAGATATTTTGCCTGGTTTAGATGGAGTTGAAGCACCAGGCGTGTGTGTGCGGTGGAGGAGTTGAAACTCCAGCTGGGGTGACGGGGTTACCAGCCAGGGGTCGTAGACATAATCCTCCGTGTTGCACATTTGAAGAAGGAACTGCATAGGGGAGACTGCACGAATGTGCTTACCAGGTTCTAGCAAAGAAGCCATCTCGGCGATTGACAGTACTTTAAAGGTTACTGAAGACGTGGCAATAAAATGAGCCTCAACTCTTGCAATGTGTGCATATACTAGAAAAGGGGCACCCGCGCAGAATGAGGAATGTGTTGGCTGGCATGGTTTGGGGGACGTAAAATGCGCATTGTTACCGTGAATGGGTATCTGGTTGAATGACTATGTTTGATGAGCTGCGGCTTCACGGGTGTCGTGAACCGGGGCAATCGACCAGCCAACTTGCGCGGGGCGCTGCATTTGCAGGAGCCGCGTGACAAACGTTGTCAGGAGTGAGGGTTTCCATTACCAGACTTGCAAGGCCGTTGTGGCCGCACGCTTCAGTCAGCGAGGGTCTTGTGGACACGGTTCCTCCCTTGTTCACTCTGTTTGTCGCTCCCTTGCTGGCTCTCTCTGCTCATGCTCGCTGCCCTGTGGCAATTTTTCCTGCTCCCTCCACCGCTCCAACCAATCATGTGCTGCCAGCTGGACGAGCACAAGAAGGCGGCTGCCAATAAGCTGGCCAGCCGAGAGGAGGCTCTGCGCGTGCAGATGGGTACGTGCGTTGTGTGTGTATGTGTGCAGATGGGTACACCTGCCAGCACACACCCTTGTTGATAAGGACACACGGCTGCTGAGCCATACGGGTGCTGCCCAGCGCTGCTCTGCCAGGCTTCTTCTGTGTGGCAAATGGGCACGGAAGGCTAGCTGCACGTGGCTACGCAACACTGTGTGTTGTGGGGCAGGTGTTACACTTTGGCGGCTGTGGGTGCATGCAGTTATCAGTCATCCGCACACGCGGCCGATCCAGCGGGGTGCTCCTAAGTCTCACCCTCCCCACCACACTGGCGATCCAGCACATGGCATCCTAGCAGGGATGGATTCAACACCGCATGCCAGTGCAGCAAAATATTGTGTGCTCGCATTTGGTTCCTTCAAAAGTGACTATTTGCACGATTAGTATCGTCCAAGACCATCAGCTCTGCCTTGGAGCTATCCTCTCTTCAGGCACACATTAAATGATCATCTTCAATAAGCACCTCCTGTGTGAGCTCAGTCTTATCTGTCGGTATCATCCGCGGGGTCCACTTTCATTTCTCACACCCTCTGCCGATGTCGTGGGATCCGGGGGCCTTGCGACTCTACGATCTTTGTGGCACTTGCATCTGCACCCTGCCCCTTGTTCCCATGCGACCTCGTTGACAAGAAATGGAGCGCTGCGCGTGGGCCCTTGCCACCTGTCCCTCCCCGTTCCTACCCCTCGGATGCCCCTCCCTCCCCTTTCTCCTCCCCTCACCCTGACGCCCTCCCCACGGCCTCTGTTCTGCACTCCCCTGCACCAGTACCCTCCCCCCCCCTCACCTGCACCTATACCCTCGCCCCCTCCCCTCCCCCGCACCTCTATTCTCCCCCTCCCCTGACCGCGGCGCAGCCGAGATGAAGAAGGCGCTGGACGAGGAGCGCACGCTGGAGGTGCAGAAGCTCGAGAAGAAGATGGCGGCCAAGCTGGAGGACGCGCAGAAGATCCGCAACGACCTCAAAAAGCAGGCGCGTGCTGCTGGGACATGCAAGCGTGTTGTGGGCACCAAGGGGTGTGGGCACAGGCGTCAGGAAAGAAGGCGCAGGCGCAATAGGGTGCAAGCATGAAGGGGTGTGGGCATTAGGGGTGTGGGCACAAGGTATGTTCGCTCAAGAGGTATAGGCACTAGCATGGGGTTTCTGATCTCGGCGGTGCATGCAGCAAGCCATGTCAGGCCAGCGTGGTGCCCTCGTTCCTAGAGACGCGGGGATGGAGATGCATGCTGTGCTAAGGAGACTGCGTTCACTGGGTGGAGCCATGTACCACCGCCAGCCGTCAGGGCTGGTGGCCTTGTGCTCGCACGCTCTGGGGAAAGGGTGCTGCCCCTAGTTAGTCTATCCATGCAGCCGTGGGCGCCACCTGCTTGGCTGCCATCGTCGTGAGGGAAATAGGTTTGTGCGGCGACAGTCTCGAGGGTTGCTACCATATCGTTGAGGAATCGACGCATCCTCCACGTGGAGAGCGCTCAGCTCCGCCGTGGCTAGCACCTCGGTAACATATCTATACACTCTGCTGCCTCCAGAAGCGGTGGTGAGCTGATGCTTGTTGGCACTCGTCGTCCTTTGTGGGCACTTGTCGGCACTTGTTGGAACTTGCTCACTCTTGCCGAAGCTTGTTGGATATTCTATCCCCTTGCCCTCTTTCCCTCAGATCGCGGAGCTGATGCTTGTTGGCACTTGTCGTCCTTTGTGGGCACTTGTCGGCACTTGTTGGTACTTGCTCACTCTTGCTGAAGCTTGTTGGATATTTTATCCCCTTGCCCTCTTTCCCTCAGATCGTGGAGCTGATGCTTGTTCGTGCTTATGGGCTCTGGCTGCCGCTTATTGGCATTGGCTGCCGCGTTTTGGCACTCTAAATTCCCCCTGGTTTGGCGCCCCTCAGATCGCGGAGCTGATGCAGCAGTTTGCCGACTTGGAGCGCGAGCGGGTCAAGCGGGAGGAGGAGCATGCCAAGGAGCTGCGGGACGTGCAGGAGCAGAACCGCAAGGGGGATGAGGTGCGGCGCCTTCTAGGCCAGCAAACATGTGGCAGATAGCGCTGCGGACAGGAATTCCAGGGGAGCATGGGAGGGCAGGGAGAGGGTTGACTTGGTGGGGAGGTGAGAGTGTGGGAAGTGTAGGCGTTGCGAGGGTCAAATCAAAAGCGGGTGCGTAGGTGAGGGCCCGCAAAGAATGGGCGAGGGCAGAGTTATGCGGAGCGTGTTTGCTTATGCACGATGGCACACCTAAGCATGACGGAAAACAAAGGAGTAAGGGTTCTGCCTAAGAATGCTTGTTGAGATGCATTGCATGGGGCAGCCCCTGCCTCGATCCGTGAGCTTTTTGCCCTGTTGAGCACCATTTGGTGCTACGTAGAATGAGGGTTTTGTCCTGGATTTATTGGCTTGGTTTTATCACATGCTATTGAGGACAGGCTCTGTTTATTAGGGGTGTGCCTTTCATGCCCGCGACGACAGACTTGGATCAGGCATGACATGAGACTTGCCACCATCCCCTGGCATGCCATGTCCCGGAGTGTCATGCCATTCTAGGTATTCTCATAGCGATCGGTTTTCTTTAAGCGATAGCGTTTTATACTGGGCTGCCATCAACGTCCCGTTTCTTTGCCGCAGTTATGCTTGGGTTGCACGCCGTCCTGCCACACGGCTCAAGCCCTGTTCCTGCCTGCCATTTTGCGCTAGTTGCCCCTAATCGGGTCACTGGGTGTATCGGATGCTGTCGCTGCTGGGGCACGTGTTCTCCCTCCCACTCTCCTTCCCGCTCTCCTCCCGCTCGGTTCCATGGGGCACATCACCTCACTCGCCACTCTGCAGGTCAAGTCCAAGATGGAGGACAACCTGAGCCGAGCCAACGCGGAGCTGGCCACGCTGAAGCAGCAGATGAAGGACCTGAGGAAGGAGGTGCGTGGACCACTGGAACTGCCTCTCATGCACCACCGCCACCTTGCCACCCTTGCGTTGGCTGCTATTTGCAATCTGCTTGTTTTGCTCCTGTTTGCGTATAGTATTTTTTTGTGCTGAAGCTGCCTTTTGTGACCTGTGTCCATGGCTGCCCACGTAATATCCACCTTGACGTTTTCCCCCCCTCTTTCTGCGGGTACTGTGTGGCCTATCCCTCTTGTGCTTGTGCTGGCGCCCCATCCCCCATGCACATCGTGTGTGTGGCACGTGCGCCTGTGCCCCTTCCCCGGCCCTTCCGCGTGTTTCTGCTGACGGTCAAACCCCCCCCCCTGTCTCCACGGGTGAGTGCAGGCGGAGCAAGCCAAGGCCGAGCAGTCGGGTGCGGCGCTCAAGGTCCAGCAGCTGACCGCCGACGTGGAGGCGATCCGCAAGGCCATGGAGGCGGCCGCGCAGCAGGCCAAGGACAAGCTCGCAGCCGAACTCGCAAAGTGAGTAGCAGTGTATGCATAGGTTGCTGTTAGCCAAGTGAGCCAGATTTTATAGGCAAGGGAGAGCGAGAGTCCAAGCTGTCGTTCACGCGCGATGGTACCATCAGCTGTTGGTGTCGTAAGCAAAGTGAGCGAGGCGTAGAGCCGTTGTTGCCGCGAGAGTTCAGGACATCATCGCCAGTGTAAGCATCTTGCCCCACAGTGCGCAACCTAATGCTCTCTCTCTCTCTCTATATATATATATATATCTCTATCTCTATCTATCTATCTATCTATCTATCTATCTATCTATCTATCTATCTATCTATCTATCTATCTATCTATCTATCTATCTATCTATCTATCTATCTATCTATCTATCTATCTATCTATCTATCTATCTATCTATCTATCTATCTATCTATCTATCTATCTATCTATCTATCTATCTATCTATCTATCTATCTATCTATCTATCTATCTATCTATCTATCTATCTATCTATCTATCTATCTATCTATCTCTATCTATCTGTCTATCTATCTATCTATCTATCTATCTCTATCTATCTGTCTATCTATCTATCTATCTATCTATCTATCTATCTATCTATCTATCTATCTATCTATCTATCTATCTATCTATCTATCTATCTATCTATCTATCTATCTATCTATCTATCTATCTATCTATCTATCTATCTATCTATCTTTCTCTCTCTCTCTCTCTCTCTCTCTCTCTCTCTCTCTCTCTCTCTCTCTCTCACACGCACACACACACACACACACACACACACACACACACCATGCAATTCCTGGTGTTTTCTCAGGTGCAACGCCGAGTGGGCCAAGCGTGCGGAGGAGCGCGTCAAGGAGGCCATGGCGGAGGAGCTGGTGAAGCACCAGGTGGGTCTATTTATAGCCGGTGAAGCACCAGGTGGGTGCATTAACATAATTATAGCTGGTGAAGCATCAGGTGGGTGTAATACATCATTATAGCTGCTGAAGCACCAGGTGAGTGCAATAAATAATAATAGCTGCTGAAGCACCAGGTGGGTATAATGGTATTAAAATTATATAGCTGCTGAAGCACCGGGTGGGTTTTATTATGAGGGGGGCCTATTGTGGATAGGGTGCCACCTAGTGACCTGTGGAAAATTGGAGTGACCCAGAGATAATGCTCGGGGGCGGGGGAGGGGGGGGGCGATGGCTGAGAGCTGTACTTTGCTGGCTCGTTTCAAAAGGAAAGACTGACTTCTCCTGGGGCGTGCCCGCGGGGGAGCAATGCCACTGCTTCCCACTGCTGACCTTCATCTTGCTCATGTTATGTTGCTCCTGCCATCTTGCTCCTGTTAACCTATGCTGACCTTCACCCCACTCTTGTTCTGCTGTTGCTGACCCATCACTACACTCTTGTTCTGCTGCTGACCTTCACCTTGCTCATGTTCTGCTTGGCCGTTGTGTGCGTTGCACTCCAGGCGGAGCTACGTGCCCTCGCGCAGGCTAAGGATGCGGAGAAGGTGAGGAGGGGCGGCGGGCCCGTGGGGCGTAGTGTGGCATATCATTGCTGGTTTTATGGCTTGGCGGGCATGCACCTGCAGTGCAGCCCACCCACAACCTGCTGGGGCAGGCACACACGGGCACATTGAGCCTCTTTTCCCCAAGCAGGCACCCTTGAATAACAATGCCTAGCCTTGAATAACAACGCCTAGCTCGTTTTGAGGCGTTGCAGGGGCATATCTTATCTTTGGACAAATGGAAGAACAGCCATGTCTCTGCTAGGTTTTGTGGAGAGAATTATTCGCATGGACTACGGCGGATGGAGCAGGTCACCACTCACGTCCGCACAAAGGCAGCAAGGAGTTGCGGATGCCCCATGCCGTGGAAACGGAGTGCAGGGGCACCCTGCTATTCGGTATCGTTGCCGAGCGGTGCAACCCATGGGCTGTATCTCTGCCGCACCAGCGCCATGGACGCTGGCCAACTTGTCATTCCTGTTTGCCATAACTTACTTTCCTTGCTGCTCTTGGCTCTGGTACACCCACATGTCACTGCTGTTGCGAATGCATGCTTAGGTCGCTTCCTGTTGCTGACATCTCGCACACCTCTGCGCCCTGCACTATGCCTTCCCTCGCCACCTGGCGCCTGTCACCCGCCTCTTGGCGCCCCCAGGAGCGCGAGAAGCAGCAGCTGGCGGAGAAGATGCAGCGCGAGAAGGACGCGATGGAGGCCACGTACATGGACAAGCTGCGGGTGGCGGCAGAAGAGATGGAGGCGTTGCGGCGCCAGCACGCGCAGGAGATGGAGGCGGCGGCTGCGGCCGCGGCGGAAGAAAGGGCCCAGATACGCGCACAAGCCGCCGCCGACTTGAAGGTGCCCACGCGTGTGCATATTTTGTCACCACCCCATGCCCGGCTCTCAGATGCATTCTCGGATGCATTCTCCGATGCATTCTTGGATGCATGCTCGGATGCCAATGCCCCCAAGGTTACAGGCTGAGGCAGTGTGTGCGCAGGATTGCCAACTGGTGTCGGTCTGCAGATAAATGTAGCGGCCATCCGCCCTCTCAGCTGGTTTGCGCTGCACTCATGGGAGGTCGTCGCGAGGACGAGTGCAGTGTTGAACGGCTGGTAAGATCTGTGCATTGTAAGACGTGTGCAGGCAAACATGCCAGTCATTAATTAATTAGAAACATAACTCCGTTGCCAGTCATACCATGTCGTATCACAGGACATGTCTTTGTGCAATGCTCGTTGGCTCCTGGGCCCGCACAAGGTGCCGTCCCACTTGAAATGCCCTTTGCGCATCATGCCCTCACCTCGCTGGTCGGCGTCCCATGGCCTGAACAAGCATGTCTCTCCCACACATGCTCCGCGCACCCCCACCTACTCATGGCACACCCACCCACACAGGCAGCGGCGGAGGCGGCCGAGAGGCGGCTGGCTGCGGAGCTGCAGGCGCAGGCCAAGGTGCACGCGGGGCAGATGCAAGCAGCGGCTGACGCAGCCAAGGCAGAGATGGACGCGACGGTGTCGGCACACAAGGCGGAGGTGATGCGGCTGGTGGCAGAGCACACGGAGAGGTACCAGAGCACGGTGGCCAAGCACACTGCGGAGATGGGTGCCATCAAACAGCGGCACGAGGAGGACATGCGGGCGCAGAAGGAGGGTCTCGACGCCGCGCACGCGAAGCAGATGGCGGAGGTGGGTGGCCGCCGCGCACGCAAAGCAGATGGCTGAGGTGGGTGGACGCCGCGCACGCAAAGCAGATGGCCGAGGTGGGTGGCCGCCGCGCACGCAAAGCAGATGGCCGAGGTGGGTGGCCGCGATCGTCGCGCACTGTTTTTGTCCACCAGATTTTTCGGGTCGTGTGCCTCGGGTCGTGTGCCATGGGTCGTGTGCCTCGGGTCGTGTGCCTCGGGTCGTGTGCCATGGGTCGTGTGCCTCGGGTCGTGTGCCTCGGGTCGTGTGCCTCGGGTCGTGTGCACACTCCTATAATCACACTGGATAGACTGCGTTGTCGAGAGTGTTCCCCCCAGGTGGGAAACAGAGCTGCTTGGTGGGAGATGACCGCCCTGTGGATGCAGGGCAAGAACGGTATGCCCCTGAGTGCTGTTTTGAAGCCATGGTATACTGCAGTGGTTGCTCTTGATGCATGGCTCCTGGGTGGCAAAGGCCACACAGCTTCCGCCTGCGCCGTAAGCACCCTACCGTACGCTTTGCGACCAGGAGCAGGGATCCCCTCATGGAGAGTGTGGGTCAACAGCATCAGCAGGCGGGCTCATGGGTCAACAGCATTGACACAGATGCCACGCAGGAAGGCAGTAAAGGCAGGTGTCATCACAAGCGGCATGCAGGCCCTCTGCTCAATCCATCCCCACCCTTTGCTTCCCACTACTTGTCATCATCCTTTTCCTGCTGCTTCCTTGCGCTGTACGTGTGCACAGACCAACGCCAAGCACCTGTCGGAGACCACGGCGCTGAAGAACGACATCAAGCAGCTGCAGCGCGAAGGGGAGGCAAAGGTGGGGCTTGCGCCGCTGCATGTCGTGTTATACCGATGGTTTGTGCCTGCCATTCCATGCCGCTCCTCTCGTCTCATTTCTTGCCCTCACCGCGCATCCTGCAGGTGACGGGCCGTTGCATGCCGCATGGCTTGCACCATCACATGGTCAGTAAGGCAACGGTTGCAGGTTGCTGTCATCTCCCTGGCCCCTCCACCCTCCTGCCATCCCATGCTGAAGGCCGGTGTCACGGCCGTGCCCTTAGCGTGCGATTGCTTGTGTGAGAGTATGTGGCCTGTCAATTCCATTTTAAGTCTGTGGAAGCGCCCCTATGCTAGACGATCATCCGTCATGTTGCCCCTATGTCTGCATCTGTGGAAGCGCCCCTATGCTAGACGATCATCCGTCATGTTGCCCCTATGTCTGCGTCTGTGGAAGCGCCCCTATGCTAGACGATCATCCGTCATGTTGCCCCTATGTCTGCATCTGTGGAAGCGCCCCTATGCTAGACGATCATCCGTCATGTTGCGCCTATGTCTGCGTCTGTGGAAGCGCCCCTATGCTAGACGATCATCCGTCATGTTGCGCCTATGTGTGCATCTGTGGAAGCGCCCCTATGCTAGACGATCATCCGTCATGTTGCCCCTATGTCTGCATCTGTGGAAGCGCCCCTATGCTAGACAATCATCCGTCATGTTGCGCCTATGTCTGCGTCAGTGGAAGCGCCCCTATGCTAGACAATCATCCGTCATGTTGCCCCTATGTCTGCGTCTGTGGAAGCGCCCCTATGCTAGACGATCATCCGTCATGTTGCGCCTGTGTCTGCGTCTGTGGAAGCGCCCCTATGCTAGACGATCATCCGTCATGTTGCGCCTATGTGTGCATCTGTGGAAGCGCCCCTATGCTAGACGATCATCCGTCATGTTGCGCCTATGTCTGCATCTGTGGAAGCGCCCCTATGCTAGACGATCATCCGTCATGTTGCGCCTATGTCTGCATCTGTGGAAGCGCCCCTATGCTAGACGATCATCCGTCATGTTGCCCCTATGTCTGCATCTGTGGAAGCGCCCCTATGCTAGACGATCATCCGTCATGTTGCACCTATGTCTGCGTCAGTGGAAGCGCCCCATTGTGTCTTGTGCGATCTGACCACCGGGGTGACGCCTCGGGGGGTGCTGCCATGCTGCAACAGCAAGATGTGTAAACTGCACTAGCCCCTGTGTGTGGACTGCACGCGCTTGCATAATATTATAGACACTTACGACATTTGGGCTGAAGAAGACCATAGGGGTTGTAAGGAACCACGTGGGCTGTAAGGAGCACTATCCAGGGTATTAACGACCTTTATGTGGGTCTTGACAAGCCAGCTGGGTTCCTCAAGGACTGCTTGCTTCGCACGCTGGTGGGGTGTGATGATGCCACCGAGCACGTTCGACGCTCTCAGGCTCCTATCCTTCATTTTCTGCAACAATTTGAGAGTTGCCTCGCCCTCCCCCCAAGGGCTGCCTGAGGACCCTGGTAATTGTGGCATTCGAGAGCTGCTGCTGACGTCACTGCTCCTGCAAGGATGCAAACCCTCACTACGACTCATTCACTGATTGTTGAGAATGCACACCACACATGCCTCACCATTCCTCCCCACTCAAGGCCTCCTCTTCCCTTACCCCACATCCATCCGTGCATAAATATCCCCCCCCGCTTCCTTTGTGTGCATGTGATCACGCCCCCCGGATTGTGTACATGTATTGCTTCCCCCCTTGCGTGCATGCAGTCGTCCACCATTGCGGCGCTGGAGGCGGCCAAAGCTGCGCTGGAGCAGAACCTGTCCAACACGCAAGGAACGCTGCGCGACACGCAGGCTGAGCTGGTGGCCACCACGTAGGTTTGGTGGGAGCAAGGGATGCCGTGCTCCTAGAGCTCATGGCCAGTCATGCTGGGTAGTTGGGTTGTTGGGCTGTTGCACACTGGGTTGTTGGTCTAGCGATGTCATACTGGTCGGGCGGGTGGCCCTTCTCTTCGGTGTTTCGGGAAACGATACGTTCACATGCGTTGGGTAAGGGAGTGAGGGATGCCGTGCTGGTTGAGTGAGTGCACGTTGGGACATGCACACTTGGCACTTTGGGATTTGCACACCAGGCAGGTTGGGCGTTGTTGGTCTTAGCAAGTGCACGTGATCCCACATGCAAGCCCAGTGGCCATGACTGGCTTCTGCAGGACTGATGCGAGTGGCCACGGCCATGGTAAGCGCAATGGTGTGCCAAACACAGACCTGGGCGGCTCTCTTGACATCCTTGTGCCGAACGAATCTTAACCTTTTTTTTTTCTTGATGCCACGGCCGGCACAATCTGCCCCTTTAGTCGGGCCGGACTGCCGTGTGTTGGACTTGCTAATTATAGGTTGGGAGCAAGTGCGTCGCTATGCTTTGTGCGTGCCACCCCTCGCAACCGGGGTCGGTTGGCCCGGATCTAGCGCTGGTTCAGGCAGCCCCTCTACCAACCGCTGAGAATTCGAGCGAGTTGCTCGGCTGCCTGACGGTCTTGTCTGCCTTTTCTGCCACTGCTGTTGCTGGCTGCTTTCCACTTGGTGGCGGATGATGGCGGATGGTGTCGGGCGGCGGCATGCAGTGCAAGCCTGAAGCAGCAGATGGCGGACAACGAGGCGCACCTGCGCACGGTGCACAAGAAGGAGGTGGAGGACATGATTGCGGAGAACATCAGGGAGACGCAGGCGCTCAACCAGCAGTTCGCGGAGACACAGGTGAGGCGTCGTGACAGGGAGCAGCAGCGATACACACCACCATGCACAACGTCACCCACAGGTGGCCCTTTGCCTTCACCCCAGGCATCATTAGCCTCACTTTCCACAGGAATTTCGTATGATGGCCTCTCTTCTGTTGGTGTGGGTTTGTGCCCCACGCACGTGTCTGTGGAGCGAAAGCTTTCCAAGGCAAAGGCAAGGGCCAGCTGTTCCCACTGTTGTAGAGCTCCCTTTGCATGCATGCTTGGTGGGCACTGCTACAGCTTATCTCAGGCGGCCGCATGTGCGGCTTCCACGTTGTTTGCGTGGCGGCTCTTCAACACATCTGGGGCATGGAAGTCCCAAGACTAACACCTGGCTCCCAACGGCAACCATCTTGTCCATCTCATGCACACGCAAACGAAGGGTGGGGCATCCCTGACGCGTGCTCCTGTCTTTTGCGGGTGATTGCTTCTGTCTCTTGCGGGCGCATGCTCCTGTCTCTTGCGGGCGCGTGCTCCTGTCTTTTGCGGGCGCGTGCTCCTGTCTTTTCCGGGGTGTACTGTATTTAAGAGATCGCAGCAGGCTTCACATGGGAAGTGTCGGTACGCGGGCTCTGCTGTTCTGGCAGCGATGAGCTGGGTGTGATAAATAGAGGCCACTTCTTGGTGTGCCCATCACCCTTGGGTTTTCAACATGGTGGCTGCCCTGTGGCGCATCAACGGGATCGGAAGACCTGCCTCCGGGGACACGCTCAGTGCTCTTGGCCTCTCGCTCATGTCCCCTTCTTGGCCCCTCCACTATGTGCTGCCGCACGCCACCCCTACAGGCCATGATGGACGCGCGATACAACGAGCTGCACCAAAACCACACTGTCCTCGAGGTGGGTGTCCCATTACACAATCGGCGGATGCAGCGTGGTGGATGATACTTGCGAGCCTTGTGGGCGTCCCTGCAGGCGCCATCATAAAAACGCAGCCTATCACTCAATCATGGCACGGTTGGCCTGCGAGGGAATGTTGAAGCCTACAGCATAAACTTGCCGGCGTAAAACTTTCCGGTGCTCTGCATGACCTGATCTTGCCCTGCCCTGCTTTTAATCTGGCATCTACTGGGGCATCGCCTCGCTTTTGCTCCTCATCGTCAACGTGTGAGGCATAACTTGTGTGTCCCTGCCTCGTCCCTGCCGGGGCGCGTGCGTCCGGGTAATTACCCTGCAATATTCATGCATGTGTGCGACCGTGTTTGCATGTATGTGTGTGCCTGTGTGCGAATGTGCATCCATGGGTGCGTGTACGTGCATGTGCCCAGGGCCGCTTCAACGCGCGCGAGTCGCGTGAGGAGGACGTGGCCCGCATCGCGCAGCTTGAGAACCTGTGCATGGAGAAGGACAAGTTCTACGAGGAGCTGCACAGTGAGTGGAGGGAGAGGAGAGGGCCAGTAGGATACTAGGAGGGAAGCTGTTCACAGCGAAGGATTAGGTGTATGAGGAACTGCACAGTGATTGGAGGGGGTAGTAGAGGAGCCACACAATAAGATAGCCCTTCCTTGTAGACAGAGACAAGCGCCAGCAGGACCTGCACGTGAAATGGGGAGGCGCTGCACAGTGAGCGGGGAGGGCAGCAACCAAATAATCGCTGAACCGGCGTTCCCAAGGACAAGTGCTTGTACGAGCGGGACAGATGGTGGATTCAGCCATGCGGGCAGGGTGGGGGAAGCAAAGGCGCGGTGCACCGGGTTCGCTGGGGCAGCGAATCACAAGACGACCGTCATGGGAGCGGTCATGCTTTGGCCGCGTGGATGCTGTGGCTGGCTAGCCGGTACTAGTTGGGCGCACAACACCACGCGCGCTGGGTAGGACTCAGAGAGACGAGAAGGCTAAGAGTGCCACACAGGTGGCATGGTCCCGGCCCTTTGTAAACAGGTACTGCTGAGGAGGCATATTGTTAAGCTAAGTTAGCCACCCCCGCCCCCTCCCTTCCGCGTGCTGCTCGGATGCACCCGTCGACCTCCCTGCCAGACCAATGCAAGCAGTTGAAGCTGGAGCTGCTCAACCGCGATGAGAATTACACCAAGAACTTTGCGGGTGGCGCATCCATGAACGTGGTGCGTATGCGGCGGAGCGATGCCATGCCATGCCGAGCTGAGTGACCAAAAGCCACGTGTTATAGAAGTCGTTGGCAGGTAATGTATTTTGTCATTGCCAGGGCAGAGACGCAGGGTGGGCTTCCTCTGGGCCTTTACCAATGCCCTACAAATCGCGCTCCCTCCACACGCATTAGTAAAGGCCGCGCGAACAGTGGGGTCGTAGAAGCGGGTGAGCTCAAGGCGGTGGGTTGGAGGTGTGCGGCGCTTGCGCTGGGGAGTGGCTGGGATGTGGAAGGTGGCGACGACAAGGCGGTGGTCAGAGGTGGTGGCAGCAGTAGATATCACTTGTGTGTCGGTGCACAGTTTGCGGTGGCGGTGCGTGATAAGGAGGTGGTCCATGGCCGCTGTCACATGTTGAATAGCGCGTGACCCGGCGGGCAGGGTGAGTCTTCAGTAGTCGTTTATATTGGTGCCAGGTCCAACGGGCGTCTTCTCGCTTTTTGAACATGGTCGTGAGGATACAGAGGTCATGGTATTCGGCAAACTGGAGGAGGCGGGTGCCTGCCGCGTTGCGTTCGGGGAGTCCATACGGGCCAAGGATCCGCATGTATTTTGTGTCAGTAGGGTTGAGGGAGCCGACACGGCTGTTGAGGTCACCTACGATCAGGACAATGTCGCGATGGGCAGCCAGGCGTAAGGTCGGATGTAGTTGATTGTAATTCGAGTCAACACGGGTGATCTGGGTAGCTTGGGGGTGGCGATGGGAGGCAGCGGGGTGGTATGCGCAGATACTGAGAAAGGATATCGGGCGGGGGTGCGCAGCAGAGAAAACGTGCCGGCGTGCCCACATGAGACGGCCGTTGATCCTGCCACGACGGCAACCAGCAGCTTCCCACGCACGGATTGCTAGGGGGTTCCGTACGATGCCAACACCATGACTATAGTAGGGAGGGGGGGGCTGTGACACGGGTGGTGCAGTACGTAGGGGCAGTGTTGGGTGGGGGCCTGGATGCTGAGGCCGGGGTGAGCGGGGTGGAAGGGTTGGGGGAGGGGCGCGGGGTGCCTGAGTGTAAGATGGTGTAGGGTGTTCGCGTGCCAAGTGTCATGGTAATGTCTGTGTCGGGGCCGCCGGGCCACCTGGTCTCCTATATACCACAAATATGTACGTGGTGCTCATCAAGGGCTAAGGCGAGTAGTTGGGTTTTGCCACGGGTACCGTCTGGGTGGGCATGAGTGGGTTCGACTAGTGTGTTGACGTTCCAGGTGCCAATACGGAGAGGGACCCAACGGTTGGGGAGCGGGGGCGGGTCGACACGGGGGGTTGCGGTGGCTAGGCGGAGTGGTGGTGCTGGTGGGGGAGGGCTGTGGTGTGCAGCGAGTGGGGGCATGTTGGGGGTAGCGGCCGAAGAAGGGCGTGTGAAATTGGGTGGGTTGCGGGCTGGACGGGCGGCATCGTGGCGACGATTGCGTGCTGCTCGGCTGAGCTTGTCAGCGGGGGAGTATGCACGCGGGCGTTTGTGTGAGGGGTTGGCAGTAGGTGGTGCATGAGGGGGTGGGGGGGGTACTGAAGGTGGTGGTGGTGGTGGTGGTGTGGTCGCTGTGGGAGAGGGGTAGGAAGGGTATGGTAGGGGAGGGTCAGCGGGGGGCGTGGGCGGGGACACGTAGTGAGGTACGAGTGGATGAGCGGGGGGAGCATGTGTGTGTGGGTGGGCGATGGGGGACAGCAAAGGGGAATACAGCTGACCACCATCCACTTGCTGGTCGTTGAGGGCCGTGGGAGCAGGGCGGGACGGTCGGCCACGGCAGCTAGTCCGCGCTTGGACGTCGGTGTTTGTTGAGGTGCAGGGGGGGGTGCTGTGGCGGATTGTCGATTGGGATTCCTGATCCCCCTTGGTTTATACTGGCTGTGGGATTGTGGGACCCTGTGCACCGGGATCGTGCAGATATCTATTTTATGCGCCGCCACATTTCTTGTTGTGAGCTATGCAAGGTAGGTCCGCTGTATACCCAGGGGCGACGCAGATATCTATGTGGGGTTTATTTGTGGAGCACGGTCTTCATTTGCGAGGACCTGTTCCCCCCAAGCTGTAGAATGAGGGGCATTCCTAGAATGAGGGGTGTGTCTGTGAGTAATTGTGTCGTAGTGAGGAGCCATATGTGTGGTGTGTGCGGCTCCATGGGCTATTTGAGACACATCAGGCAGGGGTCTAGCCATGATTTCGAAGGCATTGGGGAAGAAAATGCACATCACTGGTCAGACATGCGTGCTTTTGATAGGGGGTAAACTAATCTAATGGTGTGCACGAATTGCCAACTGTGGAGGGTTGAGGACCTTGGGGGTTGGGGTTGGGGGGCATGGGGCAGAAGGCGGCAACAGAGAGGCAATGCCATTATCCACAACCCTGGATGAAGTGCCCCTGATGCCTAACATCATGTTTTTAATGCTTTCTCCTCCTCCCCCTCCTCCTCCTCCTCCTCCTCCTCCTCCTCCTCCTCCTCCTCCTCCTCCTCCTCCTCCTCCTCCTCCTCCTCCTCCTCCTCCTCCTCCGCTTCCCCCTCTTCTTTTCTGTGGAGCGCAGGAGACGCCCAGCTGGATGAAGCCCAAAGGAGCTCAGGGGGCGGACAAGACCGGCAAGACGACTGTCCAGCGCTCCACCACCATTAACAGCAAGAGCATGTTTGGCGGGAAGTGAGAGAGGGAAGCATACATATACTGCTTACCTTACTCCTGCTTACAAGCTTTTGTGGGGTCTTCCTTAATTAATTAATCAGGAACATAACTCCGTTGGGAGTATATGTAGCACTGGGGTCTTCCTTCTTGGCCAGATATCCTTTCGTTGTATATATAGAGTATCCAGAATAGTACTTGCTCGGCGCAACAGTGCCAAAGCTACAGCAACAGGTGGCCAGTCCTGTGGCAAACGCGCTTTAGTGTGTGCCTCTGGTGCCCCGGCGAGATATGCATCCGATTGGGATTGTCTAGCTAGCAGCTAGTAGCCTAAGGTCGCGTTCTTTTGGGAGCAGACTTGTTGTGACAACGCCGGATCCGCATGATCCTGTAACTCTTGCCCAGCTCCACTTAACTTATTTAATTCGTATGAACCATTTTAATACTTTGAATTACATCCAGAGCAATGTTAATTGAGCTATTCCATGTAGTCAGAGCTCTGTCCGTCCCATACAATGTATGATAAGCAGTCGAACCGCTACGTTCGGCCTCTGGAATCACGCCTCTGGAATCACGAGAAGGTCGTGGAGAAAAGGAAGGGGTACGTACCGGGGGGGGAGCATGTGCAGATGCGTCTGATTGAAGTCGGATGGTCGCTTTGCTGGTTTCTTTGACGGTGTTCAGATTAACACCACGGGTGTAGCTAGAGTCTCGTGGTGAGAAACGTGCTGCCCCTGGTGGTCCCAGTAGGTAGACAACCCCACTCGTCAGCTCGGGGCTAACAGGCTTCGGGGACAGCCTCTAAACAGTCCCACCGTTCCACCCTCATTAATTAGTTATTTATTAATTAGGAAGATAACTCCGTTGGGAGTACATGTAGCACATATCCCTGAGAAGGGGCATATGGCTTTCAATACATTCTGGGCTACTTCCTGCAAGGGTGGGAATGTAAGCTACACTTGCTCTAGGTGCGCCAGGGCACCTGCACACCCATGATCTATCAAGCTATGCCCAGCTAAGGAGGAGCCTGTCATGGGGGGGAAGATCATCATGGCTATACAAGAGCTAGGGCATGGCTTCACAACAGAGAGCGTCTCTCTGCATAGGCATAGCATGGCTAAATTCTTAGTGCAACATCCACATGGGAGGTCCCGTTATAGGCATGGCGTGGCTAAGTGTTGAAGGCATCATCCATGGGGGTCATTATGGGCGCACATGCGCGTGGGCCACATGCTAGGCTAAGCCTGACTAATCTACACTACTGGTATATATTCCCTAGTCTGAGGTGGCAGGAGGGGCCTGCCATGGCTTGTGGTCAACGTGGATGACCGCCCACCTCCAGTATACCGGTTTCCCCCCCTGCGCTCTGCCGGAGCTGAAGGTAGGTCGGCCATAGCTCGCGTCGCCGCTGTTGCTGGGCCAGGGTCAAGTCGTCGTCCAGCGTGAAGCGAGACCCCGAGAGCTTCTTCCACCCTCATGCCTCGACCTAGTCGGGTGATAGACATGGTGGTGCCGGTATTTTGGGCTAGAACGACATCTATCAACTGTCAGATTCGCAAAACCCAACGTTTGCTGAAGTACCTACGCCTCGGCGTTGCGCAATCACCCCCGAATACCCCGAGCAAGCGGCAGGCTCGCATCCTACGCTTGCAGGACAAAATCAATGCGATGAAAAGCACTATTCCCTCCTCCGTTCCCATTTCCTCCGTTCCATCCGCACCCCCATCACCCGTCGCCGTTCTCCCCTGTTGGGCCATGCAGCAGGCATCCTTGGCCCTTGCAAACTTAACAACGCACGCACATTGCTAGCAGATGGCGACCATATAGCTACCGGGTAGAGGAGCTCGTTGCCTTTTGCATGGCCCATCGTGTATCTGTTCTAGGCGTGCAGGATCGAGCATCGTCGCACGGTGCCATTTGGCACGGTGAGCACTGATCGCCTGGCAGGCGGTTGGCGTTTCTACTTCGCTGGCCGCAGTGGTACGCTAGGCCAAGGTGGTGTTGGCCTTTTGTGTTCGCCGCTGGCAGTTGCCAGCCTCAGCACGCTACAGTTTCTAACCCCACGCCTTATGGTGGCACATTTCACCTTGAGCAGTCGAGGGGCGGTCTAAACACCACCTCACGGTTGGGGTGGGCTATCCACCCCATAGTGGTCTACCTGAGTTGGAACGCCAGAAGTTTTTCATGGGTTTAATTGCATAATAGCCTTGAGGGGGCCACCCCGGCCCGCCACTTTTTGGTTATGCTGCTCGACGCCAACGCCACGCTCCCCGTGGGCACTGCTTTTGCGCCTGCCAGCACGGCTGCTAACGACAACACTCCCCTGTTTTCTGCCTTTTTGCGGGATAGCGGGATGGTTGCTGTCAACTGCCACTTCCAACGCCCCTCACAGGACTTGGTCACTTTTTGGGGCCCTAACGGCACGTGCGGCCCGGCCTGACGGTCAGGCCTGTCTGGACTACGTAGTGGTACGGCAGCCCAGGTGCACTTCGGTTCTGGACACCCTCGAGTGTTCGACACGCCCACGGTGTGCATGCTCTGATCGACCACCGGTTGGTGCGCGCGACCATTCGGCTCCGGTTCCATGTCCCCGAGCGCCGCGCCCCAGTGGCCCGCCCTGACTGGTCTGCTCTACGGCCAGGCCGGGGAGATCCTGAGGACTGGACGGACGCCGAGCGCGAGCGGGTGGTGCCGACTGGACTGTACCTAGCTGTCGGCCCTGGACGCCAGGGCGGACGTCGACAAGCTGGACAAGGGTGCATGCTCCCAACGCCGCCATTTTTGCGGGCTTTGCGGCCCGCGCCCCGTTGCTGGCGATCGAGTTAGCTGAGATACCTCGAGGCTGACTTGCGGCCGGAGCCACACAGGGGGAACATACAATGTGACCGGAGTTATTCTGGCGGAGACTGAATAACAGTGCCGAGCGCCGGTTGTGGCGCGACGCACACACGTGTACGCAAGTTACGTAGCTAGCAACTAGTCTAGTGGACGTTGTGCGTAGTAACGTTGCTCCAGGTCTAGAAGCCTCTAGAGCCTGGACACGTGGCGGACAATTTAGCGTAGTCCAGTTGTCCTAGGGAACTCGTGTGAGTGATGTGTCCACGACATATAATGTGTGCCCACATATGGAGTGAATAATGACAAGGAACGCCCGATCCCTGCATGGCGTTACTGCATCTCACAGTCTCACACTGAGTCTCCCCAACGTCTCCAACGTCTTTCTATATCTAACTTGGATTTTGAAATGGCGCCGAAGAATTCGGATGCGAAAAACAACAATGTCCGCCCCAACCCCCAGCGGGACGGGGCATGGGAAACGGTCGGGGTCGGCCTCCCGCTAACCGGGAGCCCCCCATCATGCACCGCGAGACTGCCGTTTACGGCGTCTCAGAGGAGAACTTCTCCTCGCAGTTCCCCACTGCGTGAGCGTGACGACAATGTCACCTATCGCATGGTGGTGGCGGATACCCCTTGCCGGCAGCGTGAAGCTGTCGATGCCGAGGCGTCTGCCCCCCAGGGGAACAGGGGCAACGGGACTCGCAACGAGTCCGAGGTTGCCCCGAACCTCGTGCCACCCGCCCCAGGGCGACAGGTGGAAGAGGATTCCTCCTCTTCGGAGGAGGGGGAGGCTTCACCCTCTCCTAGGAGAGAGGTGACCTCTGGCCAGACGAGGTCATCGTCCGGCAACACCTCTGTCGGGAGGGCGCTGGCAGGCATGAGCCTCGGCGCGAACCCGACCCCTGCGTCCCAGGAAGCAGGTGAGGTCTATGTTAACGGTTGGGGCCAGATCCCCTTTAAGATCCCGGTGCGTAATGTACCAGACTTTCTGCCTTTCGACGGCTGGCGTCTGCGCCAGCAGAGTACCGGCTCCCTGGCGGCATCGTCTTGACCAAATTCGTGGTTCAGGCGGTGGCGTCGGAGCTCCCGGACTGGACGTCCATCGCCGTTTTTCGCATGTCCAGGTTGCGATTCTGATCCCGGCGGCTGTACTACTTGGCCGTGAGACAAGGTGTACCTGCTCTCGACATGTATTCGGAGGCTCGCCAGGTGGCAGCGGCCACGGTGGTGGCCAAGCCACCCAGGCCGGCAGAGATGCCAAGGATGCCACCTGTCGTGCCAGTTGGCTGGGGACCTGCGACGGCATCCCCTGGTTTGGCAGCGACATCGACTGCGTCGCAGCAGGCGGCTGCAACTGTGTCGCCACCGGCGTCGGCAGCGACCCTGCCGGCCGCGGCATCCAAGACAGCAGCACCGGTGGGCGCCCCGTCTACCCCAGTGGTGGCAGCGTCGGACAGCAACAGCGACAGCAGCAGCAACAGCGACAGCGGCAGCGACTCCCAGGCGGGCGGGGGGCAAGCGACAGCCGCCTCCCCACGGCACACCCGCCGCTGAGTCGGAACCGTCGGCATCAGCCGACAACACCGACGCCATCAACACCCATGCACCCCCCCGCGAAGGCGGGTGCTTCGGCACCCCCATCGCAGTCCCAAGCCCCCGGCAGGGGCAAGGGACCTGACACGGCCCAGGCTGTGGCAAGGGATCGTCCATCTCCCCCAGGGGAGGAGGATGTGGCCATGGAGACAGCCGAGGCACGCATCCCTGGGGATGACGTCGTCTCGCTCTGTGAGCCAGCCCTTTGGCGCGCAGTCCAGCGCTGCGCCCAGGGTATCCAAGGGGTGGCCAGCGAAAGGCTGGACGGCAGGTTGGCTGAACACGCCAGCTTGTTGTGTGCGGTCATCTATCATCTGCTCGATCAACCCTCGATTGAGCCGATGACCAGGAGGATGTGCGAGGCACTTCTTCCCGCCCTGCAGACCTTGCTGCGAGGCAAGAAGATCAGGGTGAATCTGGCCACGATGGTGGAGATGGTGCATACGTTGCACCGGGTGTGCATGCAGGAGGCAGGTATGTATCTCCCCATGCACTTGGTTGCGTGTACAGACAGGTAGCCAGCGGGGGGGGGACGCGCAGCAGACAAGCTCATCTAGCAGTGAGGATAGTGATATTTCTCTCACCCCTACCTTTGAGCAATGGGAGGCACTCTAGGGCACGCAAGAGGCAGGCACAGAGTCAGGGTGTGCAGGGGGGCATGGACATACCATCTTCACCAGCACATGTTGTGCAGGAACCTAACTGTCACCCCAGCGCAGCCAGCCACGCGTAGCAGGCTCTCACAGGTCTAGCTCACCTACTAGCATCCCAACCACTGCCAATGCTGCTACATCCCCAGGCAGGTCTTCCTCTCCCTCTCCCTCTTCACCCTCTCAGGATTGGCCAGTTTATAACGAGCATAGGCCAATTGACAGGATTATGGTGAGGGGGCTGCCAGAAGGGTACACTACTAGGCAGCAGGGTGCTCAGCTTCTTCTCTCTCTCAAGCTAGCTAGGGAGGAGCTGAATATCAAAAACTGGTTTGGGGCACTCATGCAGGGTGATTTCTTCCACCAATCCAATCCCTCCATCCAGCACTTGGTGTCCATATATCAGCAAAGGTACCCCAGGTGGCAGGATACACAGGGTAGGGAGCCATGGGAGAATTTTCTGCGTGATCTGCATGACCTGCTGTCTGCTCCCACCACTGTTGACATGTACTCTGCGTTTAACTGGGTGAAAACCTATAAGGTAGAAACTCAGAACTATGTAGCAGAGATCAAGAAGTGGGAACTTGCAGTGAAAGCCCACCCCGAGGTTAGCAAGCTAGATCACAAGTGGCTTGTGCATTCCCTGCTAGAGAAGCTTAACCTTGATCGTAACACCTTTGCCATGATCACCACAGGCCTGGCCACTCATTGGGAGTCGATGAAAGAGGCTCTCGATTATGTTAAGCTAGCCTTGGGTCCACTGTGCCAGGACTCAGCCCCCCCCCCTCCACCTCTTCCCCCCCTGCTGTCAAGCGGACCCGGGGGGAGGAGTCAGATGAGGAGGGTAAGGCCAGGAAGGCCAAGGACAAGCGTCCTGTGACGCTAGGGGAGGTGAAGACTCTTATGAGTCAGTTTGTTAAGAGCCTCAAGGGCAAGAAGGGGAAGGGCAAGGGCAAGGGCAAGGGCAAGCAAGGGCAAGGGCAAGGGCAAGGGCAAGGGCAAGGGCAAGGGCAAGGGCAAGGGGCAGGGGAAGGGGAAGGGTAGGTCATCCCCCCCAGGGGGGAACACTAACAAGTCTTCTGGGGCTGGGTCCTCCACCCCCAAGAAGGATGTGAAATGTGTGCGTTGTGGGCGTCGTGGCCACAGCAAGGACAAGTGCCACAAACACAAGGAGCACCTGGGTGACCTGGAGGTGCTCTGCCACAAGTGCCTGGGACCGCCTCACGGGGACCCCGCCAAGTGCACCAAGGATCCGTGGCAGCCCCCCAAATGTAAGTCCTCACACCCTCACACGTGTCATGATGAGTCGTGTCCCCTACACCACCCAATATCCAGCTCCACTGCCCAGGCAGGGACACAGGATGGGAGGGTGTTGACAGGATGTCAAGTTAACTCTGTTACCTCTCACTCTCCACCTTCATGCTCAGCTGTCAAGGCTGTAAGCAAGGTTGGCAAAGTGTTGAAGTATTACACAGAAACCTCTGACAGTGAACCCAGGTTCACCTCCTTGATACCCAAGGTGTCCAGGGTCATGACCCAAGCTCTTAGTAACATCAGTTATGAGGAGCTGGCATTGCAACTGCACTTACCGTATGGTCATGAGGCATGTGCAGAGATGGTAGCAGCTGCACTGGGAGGTACGGCACTCAGGAAGGCATGTCAGCTGATCAGAAAACACTGTCAGCACTGCCAAATGTATGCACCTAAACCACCCAAGTGGCATGTAGCTACACCACCCAAGTGCAAGGGCAGAGTGGTCGGGGATGTGTTCCATATTGAGGGACAGCCCTATCTGGCTTTAAAGGACGCATGGTCCAGGTACACAGCAATAGAACCTCTCCCTGGTATGGACAAGTCTCAGTTGCACAGAGCTATATTAATAGCACAAGCCAGGTACTACCCAGTAGAAGCACTGCTGTTAGATCAGCAATTTAGTTGCCTTGCTGGTGCAGAGGGCTGTGAAGCTATAGACCTGGCTGGGCTAGAAGATCATGAGAGACAAGGTATCATTGAGAGGGCAATTAGGTCTATCAAAACCTTGGTAGCCAAAGAAGGTGAGAACCTGTTAGCTTGACAGTGGGTCATATACGCTGATAGGGCACTGTGGGCTACTAAGATATGCCAGATACTCAATAGACGACCACTCCTGCAGACACCCTATGGTATTATCACACCAGATGGGTTACAGGCTGGGATATACCCACCTGAGGTACTAGCTGTGTACAATGCACAGCGTGCCCACGCTGCCAGCAGATTGGCAGCCAAGGATGCCAAGCATCCACGCCCCTCCTTCAAGGAAGGGGACACAGTTCTCTTCTATAAGGAGTCAGGGCTAGGGAAGGTTGGGACATGGTTAGGCCCAGCCACTATCCTCAAGTTTTCCAGCACAGGCAAGACTGTGCATGTGAAACACAATGACACTGGACATGTGCACAAGTGCTCACCTCACAGGATTAAATTGTATTATACTCCACTGTCAGACGTGGCAGAGGAGGAAGAGCTGATGGTCGACAGCTCAGTACAGTTGCCTGGTATATCTGGAGTACCCAGTGAGTGGTTGTTTGGAACACACACTGGTGAGTGTGATAGCCACAACACATGTGCACCCCAGGTCACCCT
The DNA here is from genome assembly GCA_009746045.1 of Mesostigma viride. Classification (NCBI taxonomy): domain Eukaryota; kingdom Viridiplantae; phylum Streptophyta; class Mesostigmatophyceae; order Mesostigmatales; family Mesostigmataceae; genus Mesostigma; species Mesostigma viride. Next base: position 1,372,932 of record RPFO01000225.1, on the reverse strand, counting down.
CAGTGAGCCTAGCCAGCCACAGCAGGTTAGACCACCCGTGCCAATGAGGGCACTAATGACAAGGAACGCCCGATCCCTGGCGTTACTGCATCTCACAGTCCGATCACACTGAGTCTCCCCAACGTCTCCAACGTCTTTCTATATCTAACTTGGCGGCCCGGCACCTGCCGGTCATGCCCCGCCGGCCGCCGCCCCGGCCCGCTCTACCGCCTGGACCCCAAGGTCTAGCTTGGCCGCCCGGCACCGCCCTCCGCTCAAGCGTATATGTAACCAGGACCCGCTGCTACAACCCCGGTGCTCAAGGCCGCGCCCTTGTGGAGGCCTACGCACTTGCTCAGGACGCAGAGGCGGCCCAGTGCATCGCAGATGCATGCCAAGGCCTGCCAAGCTCGCAACCAGGGCAAGGACATGTGGTACCACCTCGACCAGCTCGGCGGCCGGCGGCAGCGCACCCCGGTGGAGCACACGGGGGACGGCACGGCGCCGGTCAGGCGGCCTTGACCGTTGGTTGGGCCACAATGTTTCCTTGACAGGTGGGGCTCGCGCCCCCCCCCTGCCACTTCACCCCGAGACGCCCGCCCGTCTCGGTGTTGCCGGACCCGGCCCCCCGCCGCCTGCGCCCCCCTCCTCGGCCGCGGACTACCAATAAGTCCCCGTCTTGCAGGAGGGCTGCCTTGCCACGTGGCGTCGTCCACCCCTTCACTTTGAAGGAACTGGACGGCGCCCTTGCTCGCCTGCGGTACGATGCTGCGGTCGGTGCCGACCACCTTTCTGCTGAGCTGCTGAAGACCCCTGCCCCGGCAGTGAGGGATCTTCTGCTGGCGTTCTGCAACCGTGTCCTGCTCTCTGTCATGAGCCTCCGCCTGCTGAGTGGCAGACGAGTCATGCTGTACAAGAAGGGCTCTGCTGCTGACCCTGGTAACTATCGGGGTGTCTGCCTCCAGAGCGCCGCGCTGAAGGTCTTCATGCGCATGATGCTGCACAGGCTCCGCGCCACGCGCTGGACCCACCCCTGGGTGAGTCTCAGATGGGTTTCCGGCTCGTAATTCTGTCATGGCTGTATTTGTCGCGCGCCGGTTGATGGAGGAGGTGCGACGTCGCCTTTGCCCTGATGATGGTTTGCCGCAGCCGGGTCTTCATTTTTGTCGACTATATATCAAGGCCTTTGACACGGTCGGACCTCTGGGAGGCTCTTTGGGCCAATGTCCTAGTAGCTATAGCTCTGGATCGATCGGGTATATATATCGCCAGCGTTTATTGCTGCCGGATTCGTCGACTGTATGTATGAGGGCTCACAGGCAGTATATAGTGCGGACTGCGGAAGGCACCACCCCACCATTCCCCCTTCACGACGGGGGGCCGGGTGGCAAGGTTGTGTATGTACGTCATGTCCCCATATATCTGTTCATTATTGTCGTGGATCACGTCATCGATGCGCCGGGCGCACGTGCACGCTTTACTGCTCTTAAGCGGGCTTCGAGCCCGGCTTGGACATTCTTATAACGAGCGCGAGCACGGCGGGGGCGGCACTGGCTACGGCCTGGCCGACCTGATTTATGCGGATGACACCACCCTCATCGCGCGCCCCGAGCACATTCAGACCTTGCTGGACTGTCTGGGCTTGGAGGCGAGGGCGGTGGCCGGTGGGGTCGGAGATCAGTGTCAAAACTGAGGCGATGGTGATTGGGGCCTCCAGCCGCCCGCCTCTGCCGCCCCTGCTCGACGGGACGGAGGTCCCGTTCCGTGATCGCTTCAAACTGTTGGGGAGCATGCTCCCTGACACCGCCGACGATGTGGACATCCGCATCGGCCTGGCCTGGGCCTGGCTCCGTTCGCTCAACACCTACTGGCGCTCGAAGGGCCTGGCTAGGCGAGCATGCACCGTAAGCGCATGCTGTTCAAGGTACGTCCTCGTCCTCACGGTGCTTGTGTATGGCGCCGAGGCATGGACACTCACGGACACACTGGCGGCTAAACTAGACGGCACGGTTTACAGGATGCTCCGACAGGTCCTGAAATATGTAGGGGTTTCCAAGCATAGTTCATTAGAGTCTTTGTATCAGGCTATGCCTCGCATTTCGGACGAGACTAGGCAGCGTAGGATAGATAGCATTTGTAGGACATTGATCTTGCTCGCACCAGTCAGGTCGACACCGCCCTTGGTCTGCATGGCCGGCCCCCAGCGGCTTGGCCAACCAGGGCGGCACATCCTGACCTGGCCTGGCCCCAAGGACATTCCTAGAAAGCTAGGTACGCCTGCCATGCATGAACTACTACACCCAGATGTTGCTGGTCGACCTATAGTGGTCCCAGCTCAGTTTGAACACCGCATTCACTCCCTCTCTCTTCCTTGGACTGCCATGCAGAACAAGAAGCGGTGGCAGAAGATTGTCCAGGCTCACACGCCAGCCCCTGTGGGCAAGCCCCCTCCCGGCCCCGGCCCCGGCCGAGCGGAAAAGGCGTTTTGCTGAATAGTGTATAGTTAGGATTTTTCTAGTAGACTAGATATAGCTTAGTTAGGTTCGTTTGATTACGCGGCTTCGGTTTTAAGTTGTACAAGCTAATGCTTATACTTTTTATGCGCAAACCTTTTAGCTAAGGTTAACGCATATTCTTACATCCTGCGCAGGATGTAAGAATATGCGTTAACCTTAGCTAAAAGGTTTGCGCATAAAAAGTATAAGCATTAGCTTGTACAACTTAGAACCGGCGCGGCGCGGAAGTCACGGGTTCGAAACCTCGTGGGGACAGTGCCGAGTAGGGATTATTTGGGAGGATCCGCCGGGGCACCGGTCGGACCTAATTAATCGCCTAGCGAGGTAGATATCGGACCTTCCCGGGATTAATATCGAATCAGTAATTCGATATCGAATTAGTAATTCGATGCGGAAGTAAACCCTAGTTAGGGAGCCGCTTAATGTTCCGCCCCAACGCGCAAAGGTTTTAAGTTGTACAAGCTAATGCTTATACTTTTTATGCGCAAACCTTTTAGCTAAGGTTAACGCATATTCTTACATCCTGCGCAGGATGTAAGAATATGCGTTAACCTTAGCTAAAAGGTTTGCGCATAAAAAGTATAAGCATTAGCTTGTACAACTATCCACCCAGCAAGGAATATGTGCTACATGATCTCCCAACGGAGACAATGATGTTATAATATAATTTAATTCAATTTTACGTTCGGCCTAAGGTGTTATTGTGGTATTGTATATGGGACGCATGTTCAGTCCATATCCTACAGCTAGCCCGTGCAGCGGCCTGAATTCAGGCTGCATATAGGCTGCGCGGGCGTGATTGACCATGCAGCTGCATGTAGGATCGAGTCAAGTGGTCAGCCGGGTACCAATAAAGGAGCCATCAGCCCCTGTATCAAGGAGACAACCAGCGCAGGCCTGTATGTACACAACGAGAATGACTTGCATCTCATGCACATAGGCATGCCACGGAGTAAGTTATGTTGATCTCATTATAGAAAAATCATTATACACAAACAAACATCATTATACTGTCACAAACAAATAGACGAATATGGTCTGCATAATGCCTCGTTAATTAATTAGTTAATTAAATAATTAATTAGGAACATAACTCCGGTGCATGGGAGTATACGTAGCACATATCCCTGAGAAAGGGCATATACATGGCTTGTAATACATTCTGGGCTACTTCCTGCACTTGGGTAGGGTGTTAATTAATTAATTAATTAATTAAACTCGTGCTCCCGTTGGGGAGTCACGGAGCACCGAAGTGCTTTTAATCCCTGTGTGTGCACTACAGGAGAAAGGGCAGAGACCCCCAGTCTCCTTCATGCCAAAGGCATGCCACAGCTGCAATCGGGCGCGGCTAGCGAAAAGGACAGGCTAACGATCCGGCAAACTGTGGGTGCAATAAGACCCATGTGAGCATATCATAGCAAGGAGCGTGGGCAAGTAATCTGAACATAGCCAGGGCGTAGCATGGCTGTACTAGGACTAGGCTAAGGCTATGGCTGGTTGTGTACCGTGCGTTGGCGGCACGTGACTAGGTGTGTTGGCACAGCTAGGCATGGCTGCCTTAGCGGCAGTGACGCCAATGGTTACAAGCTAGGGCTATTGCTATTCTAGCCCGCTGGGGGCGTCCACATCTTGTGGTAGGGTGTTAACTATACACAAGCCTCTGGGTGCACAAAGTGCACCTGCACCGCCATGATGTATCAGAGCTCGTAAGGCCTGGCATGGGGTGGAAGATTATTATTAATTGATTAATTAATTAATTAGACTCGTGCTCCCGTTGTGGAGTCACGGAGCATTAACCCCGATGGATGGATGGATGGGTGCAAACAGTCCTACCGGTCTAATCTATCTACATCGGCTACATACTACATCTATCTAACAGCATTCTAACTACAACATCTATCTAGGCAGCCGCCCACTGCCCTAGGGGAGCTATCTGGCGTGCCTCCGACGGGATTGCACACGCGGGCGCTTCCCCACTGGGGGGGGCTCGTTGTCCTCTATGACCTGGGCCCACTTGGCCTTGTCCATCATCTTCTTCCAAATCACAGAGAGGCCTAGGCCCCCCATGTCCTCTACTAGCTGTTCTTTGAAGGTGCGGGCCTTGCGGCGTCTAACACCACTGGGCCCAGCCCACGTCAGGAGGTGCCGGCCAGCCGGCTGGGCTGGTCGCAGTCCTGCGGGGGGGCCACGTGAGGTGTCTACCTGGTTGGTGCGAGCTAGGTGCCCTACTAGCTGCAGGCGTCGTTGCTTAATTAATGGTGCTGGTGATATAGGGCATGCCCTGGTACAGGTCCTCATTGCGGACATGAGCAGCATATCCTACTCTGAAAATGGAACGCAGCATGCTGGTGACCGCGCCGTCCAGCTTGCGGGCCAGGTCGGCGGTGAGGGTCCACGTCTCGGCCCCATACGTGAGAACAGGAAGGACGAGGACCTTGAACAGGTCCTGTTTCTCGATCTTGCCCAGGGGCTTGCGCCACAGGGCCCGGTACTGCATGGCGTAAAGCGTGCCAGGCGAGGGAGATGCGATGGTTCACATCAACCTCGCAGCTGGGGAGCAGGCTGCCCAGCAGCTTAACGCAGTCCCGATACAGGACTCGAGAGCCGTCTAGGAGATAGAGGGGCGGCGGTGAGTTGGTGAGCCCAACCGCCAGGGCCTCTGTCTTCTTGCTGACCTCAAGCCCCACTGCACGGGCCTCGAGAGCCAGGCAGTCAAGCCATGTCTGCACGTGCTCAGTGTCCTCGAAGAGGGTGGTGAGAGATTATTATGGATAGGCAATGGATAGGGTGCATGGCCGGCGTCTCAGCAGAGAGCAGCTCTCTGCATGGGCACAGCATAACTAGATAAAGCTAGGCATCATCTGGTGTGGCTGACACATAGCTTTATGTATGCAAATATACAGGGGCAGCTCACGTAGGTGGGACAGTGTTCCAACTCCGGTAGGTGGGACAAATTCAGCAAAGCGGGACATGTTCAGGTGTCCCACCTAACTGAAATTATGTCCCACCTTGTTGAATTTGGAAAAACATGGTGTCCCACCTACCGGCATTTGTGATACAGGTCTGTCTCACCTACCCGAACTTGAAGCTGTGTCCCACCTAACTGTATGTTTCTATGTGTCCCACCTTCCTGAATGTAGTGGCTACGCACGTATGGGCTCTATGTGTCATACTCCTACATATGTTATACATACATGTCCCTATTACTCCTATGGGGCATGCTACCTATTCTGCACGTTTGCTCATGGCGTAGGGACACTTGATCTGTGTGCAACCGATAATACGCTGGAAATTAAATCAATCAAGTGCAAATATGGTAGTTCTTGCAGATTTGTATGACAACATTGTTATTGTTATATGGTGCATGGGGGTGGGGTTAGAACCCCCCACCCCCACCCCACTTCACCGCACTTCACCCCACTTCACCCCACTTCACCCCACTTCACCCCACTTCACCCCACTTCACCCCACTTCACACCCCCCACCCCCACCCCCACCCCCACCCCCACCCCACCCCCACCCCCACCCCCACCCCCACACCCCCACCCCCACCCCCACCCCCACCCCCACCCCCACCCCACCATATAATAACAACATAACAACACCACGATAAGAAATGACATCGTGGTGCAGTCGCCACCGCCATCATCAAGGAGACAACCTGCGCAGGCCAGAAATCGGGAGAATTCGGGCAATCATGTACAAGACAACAGGCTCCAGGTCAGCCAAGCGCTCGTACGTGCGAAACTTGATGACTGGGTCTGCAATCGCCATAATCCAAGTGATGCACATGTACAACCACGTCATAACTCGGAAGCTTTGGATTAGGATCATAAAAGATTGACTCAAACAATTACCGTGCTAGCAAGATGTGGGCAAGAGAATGCATCCATGGTTGTTGTAATGGTGTAAAAAGGGTGCCAGATTTTCAAGTAAGGAATCATGAATAACCATGCCGCACCTCATGGCCATGCATATACATGGTGGCAAAAAATTTCACATCATCCACACGGCCATGTGTGTGCCTGCACGTGTATGGTTGTGAAAATTGACAGCATTTTTATTATGCACACGCCCATGTATGCATGATTGCCTATGACGTCCACGCAGGCATTAAAATTCACAAGGCCTCGCATTCGATCGTGCTTGCAAAAAACTGTCCATCAACACAATACGCCTAGCCTGCAGCCTGCATGTAGTGCATGGTTGCACAAAACAGAACTACATGAACACAATGAATGAATGCGCAAACTTTGTGCCCACACTTGGAATTACCCCAAACTGAACAACGCGGTTATAATGCACATGGCCTCACATTTACTCATGCGAAAACCCTTTAAGCATCAGCACAATGGCCATCATGAGGAACCCAGCAACGGGATTCGTGATTGGAAGGATTCTGAATCACGCACCTGTGTTCAGTCATATTTGCAAAGAACCGACATCGGGTTGACCAGAGCTGACGTCCACGGACCACTCTTCGTCACTGGAATTCCCTTCATTATCCTCAGAACTTAATTGGGCTCAGAGCTTGAACCAGCTGCGACGTGTAGAAACTGCCCCGGCTGCTTGGTCGGTAAGAAAATGCATTTCTGGGTGCGCACCAGCTTCCAAAACTTCTCCGAATCCCCGGAATCTGAAGACCCCCCGGAATCTGTTCTTGCCAAAACGGCCTCCGCTTCATTCCCTTGCCGGTTGTGAGTCTCAGAAGCCAAGGATACAGAAGCTGGTTGTTCTTCCTGGATCACTGTAAGACCTGAAGGCGATGCCTTGGTACTCATGTCCTCATCATTTGTAGAGGACGCTAGGTCTGGGGTGGAGTTCAACTCATCATCAACATCAACGCTGGGCTGGACCTTCACCGGTGTAGAGGCCCCGGAAGCTGCCTCATAAGCAGCCTCCGAATCTGCCTCTGAACCATGATGAAGCGCTTTATCCATCGTTTCAAGAAGAAAAACAAGCTATATGTACCGCTGCTCACGTAACTAGTGTAAGTATTTATGCAGTTAACGATACTTGATAATAAAGCCACGTCGAATTATATACAATACGTATGTGCGGTGTAGTGAAATATTGGTCTTGGTAGTGATATGTGACCACTTGTGTGTATACACAGTACACCGCCTCACGGGTACGTGGGCTGTTCCCGCACCACGTGGAAGTGGGACGTTTGCGTACTACGTAGCCGTGAAAGTGGGACGGTTCGCGTACCACTTAGCCGTGAAAGTGGGACGGTTCGCGTACCACGTAGCCGTGGAAGTGGGCTGTATGCGCCTGTGGGACGGTCTCAACCACAATCTGAGTACGTGGAACAGGTGCCCCACCTTGCCGCGTAGGTGGGACAGTCCCATCCAAAATCCGAGTACGTGGAACATGTGGCCCACCTTGCTGCGTATGTGGAACAGTCCCATCCAAAATCTGAGTACGAGGAACAGGTGCCCCACCTTGCTGCGTAGGTGGAACAGTCCCATCCAAAATCTGAGTACGTGGAACAGGTGCCCCACCTTGCTGCGTTGAGTTGCTGCGTTGGTGGGACTGGCTCTTCCAAAATCTGAGTACGTGGAACAGGTGGCCCACCTTGCTGCGTTGGTCGGTGGGCTGTCGCATCCACAATAAACGTACATCAGTACACGTGGCACTGTAGGCGCCCCACCTTATGAATTCCCCTTCTGCCGGCGTAATTAACATGGTATATACTGTAAGGAGGTGAGAGAGGCACACGCTGGCTACGTACAGTACGTTGGCACGTGACTTTTGTTAGAGAGTGCTAGTCAGCTGCATCAGTTAATGATCAATTAACTAATTATCGAACACGTGACTGCATCCGTGGTCTGAGGTCTCTAACTATATACGGTGAGCCGCTATGGCGAGCGGCTCAGGCAAGCCGGAGTGCAGTCCATATCATCCGCAGGGCCAGCTGTCGGCGGCTCGGGTGATGCCCCCGCAGGTCTGGACCTGCAAGCTTTCTTGTGCCGCATGTCACCGAGGACGAGGGAAAAGCAACTACGACAGGCAGGGCTAACCACGGCATCCGAAGCGGGGCTGGTAAACTCCGACAAACCAGCTGACAAGGGCGAAAAAGTAAGCCGTGCGCCGCGAGATGAAATTACGTAACAGGGATATGCGCACCAAGCGGAAGATTCTGGACGCCTTTCACGAGAGCGGATTGTCGCAGCGCCAATTCTGCAAAACTAGCGACCCCCCCATCCCGATTTCAACCTTCAACCGCATGCTCACAGAGGAGGCGGCCATCAAGGCTGCAGCAGACAACCCCAAGCTAGCGGGGAAGAAGTGCCCAAGTCGTGTCAGAAACCCGACTACGGCCAAGTTTCCCTTGGTGGAGAAAGAGGTGGCCACTGAGATTCGCGAGTATCAGAGCAAGGGGTACATGGTCAACCGCGCGCTTGTGCGCGTAAGTTTATTTCCATCATAATTGTCGGTATTTTTCCTGCTGCTTACCCTCATGGGCCTGGTAGGTGAGGTAGAACTGCGTGGGTGCCACCGCCTTCCCCACTCACGGGACAAGGCGGCTCCCCCACCAGTCCTACTCACCTCCCCTGAGGATAAGCAGCGGTTCCTCTCTCGTCGCAAGCGGTTGCACGACCTCACCTGGACGCTGGATGACGACCTCACCCCCGCTCAGCAACAGCAGCGACGCGACCTGTGGCCGGAATACCTCCGCCATAAGCAGGACCCCCAGAAGCCCAAGGTGTACTGGAGGGGCGGGGACCTGATGATCAACCACAAGATGTGGACGCCCCCAGCGGGCTAGAATAGCAATAGCCCTAGCTTGTAACCATTGGCGTCACTGCCGCTAAGGCAGCCATGCCTAGAATGTTGCCTAGCTGTGCCAACACACCTAGTCACGTGCCGCCAACGCACGGTACACAACCAGCCATAGCCTTAGCCTAGTCCTAGTACAGCCATGCTACGCCCTGGCTATGTTCAGATTACCTGCCCACGCTCCTTGCTATGATATGCTCACATGGGTCTTATTGCACCCACAGTTTGCCGGATCGTTAGCCTGTCCTTTTAGCTAGCCGCGCCCGATTGCAGCTGTGGCATGCCTTTGGCATGAAGGAGACTGGGGGTCTCTGCCCTTTCTCCTGTAGTGCACACACAGGGATTAAAAGCACTTCGGTGCTCCGTGACTCCCCAACGGGAGCACGAGTTTAATTAATTAATGAATTAATTAATTAATTAATTAATTAATTTCCTGCTGCATTTTGTACATGTCGCACTAGTTTGCTGAGTTTCGATTGTTTCATGAGTATGCATGCAGCCCGGCCCCGTGAGAATTTGACGTGGAAGAGCTCGAGCCGAAAGTATGTAATGGTCTTCTTCGTTGCATGCAGCCAAATGATGCAGCATAACCACCCAGCAACAGGTGATCATGAATTATGTAAGGGTTGGAAACTAGCAGTCTTGCTCATTTCTTGGCGATATATCCCAGCTGCCCCCCCTTTATTTGAAAGATATTGCTCATGATGCAAGAAGGCTGGAGCAGTGAAGGCAACCTGGGACAAGGCCGGATGTGAGGCAGCTGACGTGGTGGGAAGGGGGGGGCAGCCGACCAGGTGGGGGCAGCAGGGGTCGGCAACCCAGCGGCGGGAGCACCACCACCAACGGATCAGGCCACCCGCCCAGCCAAGAAAAAGTCCAAGCCTTCTCTCCCTCCTCTCGAGCTTCCGCCACAGCGCACTGTGGCAAAGCATGCCGAGGTGCTGACAACGGCGGACTGGGCCAAATACCAGGTTTTCACCTTGTATGGTGACGGCCTGACGTACTACGGAAACCCTGACCCACAGGACCCGTATGCAAAGAAGTATGACAACCACTGGCGCATGGTACGTGGTCAAGTAAGTATCGTTGCATGGGTTGGCTCCAAGATATACTGGACCATTTATGTGACAAGAATGTACACTCTGTATGTAACTCTGCAAACCCATGCCATGTGTGACTAGGTAGCATGCAGTACATATGTCTACCGCACACATGCGACAGGTCACGCCGGCATGATCAAATGGGCCAACATATTAGTAGGCGTATGAGCACACACACATCACACATCACACATCACACATCACCCATCACACATCGCACATCACACATCACCCATCACACATCACGCGTACATCACACGTAAACATGCACTGTCACACGCACATGCACCACAACACAGGGACGCACCCCCCCACACCCCCACACCCCCACACCCCCACCCCCACCCCCACCCCAACCCCCACCCCCCACCACCACCATGTACCGCCGCCGCCGCCGCCACCACCACCACCACCACAACAACAACCACCACCAACAACAACAACATTGTACTTCGCATTTGTAATGCATTATTATGGTGTGTGGTTGTGTGTCTTGGCACGTTTCTTATGTGCAGGTACCCTAAACAGCATGAGCAGAAGCGCACGGAAAGGGTGAAGCAAACGTTTGTGATCGCTGACTACGGAGTCGCATGGTGCCTTGTTGCGATGTAGACTTTTCCCTGTGGGCCCAACTGCCCTTCATGTTTTTAATATCTGGCCATCATGTTGTAAACGGAGGTATTAGGGTTGCGTCATTAATAATCACACCCGCCTGCCGTATTTCTGGCACACCTTGAATAGGCTAGGTAGGGCTTGCCGTGACCTTTCCGGCACAGTTTATATACCACTGAAACGAGTGCAGACAGTATAGCTGAAACTAGCGCATTATAGGTGTTACACATCCATGCCACACAACTCGGTGGGACATGTCCCACCAACCTGTGTTTTGTATGTGTATGAACATGTGTCCCACCTACATGTAATTGAAAACTTGCCTGTCCCACCGACCTGAATTTTGAACATGTAACTGTCCCACCACACTGAATTTTGAAAGCTACCCTGTCCCACTTACATGAATACCTGAAACATGGCTGTTCCACGTACCTGAACCTGGTGTCTCTCCTAGGTGAAAAGTGTCCCACTCGCGTCCCACCTACGTGAGCTGCCCCTGTATACGAAGAATGCAATATACGAGAATGCTCATAACTTTTTGATTCAGGTCATGAAATTACACCGGGTTGGTTGCAATAGAATCGTCTTTTCAAGACGAACACGTTGATATCATGTCCGGCAGCCATCGCCCCAGATTTCGCAAGATATCAGAAAAATTCGGCTCATGCAGGCGGAGTTCGTCTTTTCCGGATCCGAGCTATGGCGGAATCACAGCCAGCGCCCAGCAGCCTCCCACCCTCACGCAGATGGGGAGGAAACCACGCCCACCACCATTCGCAGCTGCTCGCAGATCGATGCGTCCGGAAACCTTAGTGACGTGCAGCCACCGGCTGACAAGGCGGCCATTACCGCCCCCTCCAAGCGGCTTTGTACCAGCCCAGCCGACGAGATGGACCGCCAGATCCCTCCGCCAGATGTCGGCTGCGCTCAGGTAATCTCCCAGCGGCGGCTCAGGTAATCCGTGAGGACGCCTCCCTGGACGACGCTATCGATGACGCTGTCCCAGCATCTTTCCTGCCCACGGAGGTTGTATCTGAGCACACGTTCTTTTCGCTTACCGCCGAGCAGGCGCAGGCCATCCTGCGCTTCATGGCCGACCAGGACCTCCAGCTCTTCGCTCCCGGCAGGCCAGGCTGCACCATTCCAGCTAAGACATTGCCGAACTGGATGAGCCACAGCTTCGACTTTCTGTACTCTTGAGCCACGCGCAGGCCCCATGCACTTAAAGAAACTGTGGCTGAACTGTGGTTCAGCCTGCACTGATTAATATCTACAGAGGAAGTAGTTATATTAATCAATAGGTTTACGTTGCTGGTTATGGCTACCAGCACAGAATGCGCGAGGCACGTGAGAACCGTCGCCAAAGGTGCGAGGACACAGGTGCAGGGAAAGTGGTGCTACCAAGTGGCAGCGTCCTGCTCGTTATATACTAATTGTGACGCAGTCACATCCAGATGACTGATAGGACAGATCATCTCACAATATTGCTGTCCTTCACTCTGGACCAGCAGATCTCGACTCGTTATCCATAAATAGTCACATCAGTGTCCTGTCGCACAAGTCCTGTCACTATTTGTTACGTCTAATCAATAGCATTGAATAGACCGCAGTGTCGGAGACTAAATGACTATCATACACTGTGACAAGACGCCGTATGCCATGCACGCGTCACTTGAAGAACCACCGTAGAATCACCGAATCCAAGTAGAATGTAGTAGAACAGTATCTTGCTCATATCTCGAGCAATACTCATCAGAATGAACCCGTTTCTGGATTGTAGTAACCGGAAGTAGAATCTCTACAAGCCAAGTAGCTTAGTAGAATAATATTGCTTGCCAGGCAATATTAACTCCAGCCCTTTCTTCTCTTTTAGAGCTTGGACATAACAGCCATATTAAATCCAGCCCTTTCTTTCTTTTAGAGCTGTTAGGCTTGGCAACACATATATAGAATGCGGCCCTTGGCTCTTAGCCACGTGGCTGGGGCCTCCCTCACGGCAGGTTACACGGCGGACCGGGCGGAGCGGGCCAAGCTCCTGGCCTACGGCGACGTCGGGCACCATCGTGTGGTGCCCTTTGTCCTGGAGGAGTTTGGGGCCATGGGGCCCCTGACCTCCGCCTTCTTCAAGGAGTGTTGCCGGCTCCGGGAGGACCGGCTGGACCTGGAGGGCCAGCGGGCCCCATGGTCGGCGCGGACCTGGACGCTACAAAACCCTAAGGTGACCCCATTTTCGGTGGGGTCGCCCTAGGGTTTAGTAGCGTCATATTGGCGTCAGCGCTTGTCGGTGGCGCTGACTCGGGCCATGGCTGACATCATGCTCCGCCGTACGCGGGCTGATTTTGCGGTGCAGCAGGGCTATTAGGTTCCTCCCGTTAGGCGTTTCCATTGGTCTTATCGTAGTATAGAACTTTGACATGGCTCTGTATATAGGTTTATAGCTGGGCGTTTGCTTTGGTTTGAGTGATTTCACTCTGCTGTAAGTAATTATATTTTTAACATATATAGAAACAACATGCATAGCACTTGATATCCCTCCCAGCTCTCTGTAGTCTCTGCTCGGGATTAATCAAGCACCAGATCACAACACATCTCAGCCATGACGAATTACAATGAATTCCCTATCCACTGGAAGTAGAAAGCCAAGTGTTTGGAATAGCAGCTTGTGGCTAACCAGAATAATGACCAAAATGGAATCATCACCATAATGGCTCCTGATTGGAACCCCACAAGTTACCCACAAGACCTTATCAGGTAGACATTGATAGTTATCAGAACTGGCGCCCACCATGGACTGAGAAATAGCACATCACAAAATATATTAAGCACATGACAAACTACCTTCCTCTGTCTGGGACAAAACTAGGGGGACCTGTCGCCACCTCACCAGCAAGGTTGATGGGCCAGCCAATCCGGGAAAATCCGCCTAAGCAGCCCCAGGGAATCGAACCCTGCCCTATAAAATCCCTTTGGTTGAGACAAACCTCAAACTGAGGACAAACCCCCAACCAACATCATGCTCCATGACTGAGCATTACATAGAATACAGTATTATACACATATGTACACAGAGCATTACTGCCCTCAGAGCATCACAGCTCTCAGCATAACAGAGCCCAGCTCTATGTTAGCTCTTCTCACCCAATCAGTCACCAAACTCAAAGCTCCAACTGGAATTGCTCAACTCACACAGAGGAGCTCATCAGCTTGTAAAGAAGCTTATATTGCTCAGCAGACTTGTGAGGTAACTTGGTCAAGGCATCAGCAGGATTCTCAGAACCTGGAAGATGTTGAATATCCACCAGACCTGCCAACTCCTTCAACAGGAGATAATCCAGATCTCTGCTCTGGCCAACTGCTTGTGCACAAACTGGACCATGCCCATGTTATCTGAAAGGATCAAGGTTTCCATCTGAAGAGTATGAGGAGTCACTGAAGCCATAGCTAGCAACAGCTCCTTGATGTACAAACTGGACTGAATCCCTTCACAAATGGCTCTGCACTCAGAGACATCTGAACTCACAGCAACCCTTCTTTGAAGACGACTGTACCAGGCCACAAGACTAGGCCTATGTTGCTGAAGCACAAACAAGCCAGCTGACCTGCCTCTGACCTTAGAAACTTGCCTGCTATCCATGGAGCTATCAACATAGATATCCAAGGAAAATGGCAAAGACAAATCAATCCCAGCTAAAGTAATACCAGGAGACTTGTTAACATGTGCAATAATCTGGGAAGGCTCCTCCAGAATTAGCACATCATCAGGGGATCTGCTATGGACCATCATGTCAGGCCCACAAATGCTGCCATACCAGGCCAACTTGCCTTTCAGCTCAGGTGCAATGGATGACGTCATGACCTCTGGAACAGATTGAAGAATGGTACTCTTGTAGTCATTGCCCGCCTGCAGCTTAATCAGCCACTGACTCCCCTCCTGAACCAATGTAGCCTGCATTCCACAGAACGTGACAGCCTCTCCAGGCTTCTGCCACAATTCTTTTCCCAAAGGAAATGCATCATTAATGATGGGCACAAACTGACTCAACCACTTAGTGGGAGCAATCAAGTGCAAGTCATCACCATGCAGGCTAGCATACACAGGTAAATCATGCCACCTACCCAGCAATAAACATGGGTCCACAGATGACACCTTCAACCCACAGTGTTTAGTCAAGAAGTCTTCCAAGGTGAGCCTCCAAATGATGGGACTGGACCTGAGACCTTCTAGACCCTTCAGAATCAGCAGGTAGCTAGACTGGAGCTCTGCCTGCCAGGCTACAGGAACTGGCACATGAAATGGAGTTTCACAATGCCACACCTGCTGAGCCACACTGGGATCACCCTTCAGAAATGCTCTCTTGAAATCTAGCAGAACTGAAGACATATCAGCACCCTGGTTCAGCATACCGACATACAGGCACAATAAAATACGCCATGTATCATGTAGCATCCCAGGTGTATACAACTCCTCGCCCAGAAGATCCCCAGTACCACGGTATTCATTGAGAACTGGACGCACATGGGGAACAGACACCCCCTCCACCTCCTTCCGCTTGATGACGAATCTGAGCTTCAACCGTGTACTGTATGGGGGAACTTCATTCACAGGCTGACAGCAGTCAAACTGCAACCACTCCTCTAGAGCCTTGGCAAATGCTAGCCTCCAGGCCTCAAACATCAGAGGAGAACTCATTTCCTGGACAAGCTGATCATAGCTAAGAGGAGAATGAGCAGCCAGTGATCTCTTAGTAATACCAATACTGCTAGGGTGAAGAGCAGCTGGCATAACAAGACTGGAAGCCACAGGAATCTGATTCTCAGGCCACTGCACATTCTTGATCGCTTTCACAGAATTAAATACACTGGCAAGGGAGGTTTTAAAATTGACCAAGGGTATGCTACCCCAGCCAAACTTTCTCAGCTTATCAGATGCCACAACAATTCTAGGAGAGCTCAGAAAATTTTGACCCAAGATGATAGGGCCATCATAATCTTCAAGCACAAGAAATGTGACATCCTCACCCATGAAGGGTACCAGCACCTCTCCCAATACCATAATGTGTGTCCTGCCACTAAAGTCAGACACCCAAGCACAACTAGGCGAAAGCACCTGCCGTTGACCTGTATGTTGAGATCCCATAACAGAAACCTCAGCATTGGTATCTACCTCTAGGACAGCATCCTCGGACTCCTCCAACTGGCTGAGCTTGGACACCCGAGGTCCTTGCTTGGCTTTTTGCATAGCCAGCACCACATCTTTCAGGCCCACACCTCTATGCTTAGTGAGGCTAGAGGGGACCACATCTGCCTGTCCTAAGGATGGAAAGTTAACCGATCCAGGGGTCTGGCCAGGACTTACCCGGGGATTACTTCCAGCTTGAACGTGATGATCAGGGATGACGTCATGACCAACTGGCAAGGTTGTCACATCAGGAGCTACTGCCTCTGCTTCAGCACCCCTTAGACGTACATATGACCACGACAGACGGTGCACATTCTGGGGAGGATCCTCCATCTTCACCCAGCACTTGTGCCCAGCTAGTTCCACCCTGGTCACTACTCCAGGGTGCCAGCTACCACGCTTGCCTGCAAGCTTGGGCTCTTTCCACACAATTACCCTCTGGCCAACAACAGGTTTCAGAACACTCCAGCCCTTGTCTTTCTGCCTCAACTTGGCAAACTTGAACATAAGGCTATCTTTCCAGGCTTGCTCAACCTCAGTAGGGAGCTCCCGAAGATGCAATGATAATGGAGTCACAGGGACCTCTCCAACATACATGGATGCCCTGACATTCAATCTGTCCTCAACTGACCTTAACCAGGCCGTCTTGATAATAGCTGGAACCAATCTTGGAATCTTCTTCTCCGTCAGCAGAATAGTCTTGAGTTCTCTGATTGTCCTCTCCACCACGCCTTGACTGCCATGGGACTCCCTGTGTACAACAAATAACTCAGGGAGGTCTTCATTCCCCATGCAGCACTCAAATTCTAAATCACACTGCAGCTGGATCACTGGTTTCATTCTGGATCTGATAGCCTGGAGCCCAGCCACCAAACATGGCTTAGACTTGTCTTGCAACAGCTCCAGCACCTTGTACTTGGTATATCTGTCAACACCAACCAACAAAATCAGTTTCCTGATTTCTTGGATATCACATTGTACATATCCAGGCTGCAACACAGGTTGTCTGACATGAGACTTCTTAGGCTTGGGAGCAACCAGCCTACAGGAACAAGCCTCAGCAACCTGTTTTACTGCATTAAACAAAGATGTCCCTCCCAGCCTCCTTGCAAACTGGAGTGCCTGGGCAGCATGACCAAACATGTGATGCAATCTCAATGCAATGTTTGACACAAGAGACATTTTATTAAATACAGGTGAGGTGCTTGGAACAGCACGCTCACTTACAACCATGCTCCCCATTGCATCATTCAGGCCATCAGCCTCACCCTCCTCCTCTAGAGGAGCTTCCTGCCCTAAGGCAGGACTTCCACGCTCCAACATTGAAGGAGTACGCAAACTACCTCCAAGAGCCATGTGGGAACGTTGTTGCCTTGTGGTAACTGCTTTCACCATGGTGACGTGGGAAGACCCAGTCACTACCCCATTGTGTTCTTCCTCCATGGATGCACCCTCAACCTGTGCAGGGGACTCTCAACCTTAAGTGGGAGACTCTCAACCTGTGCAGGGAGCAAATCAACTTCATCCATCCAGAGTAATGGGGGGGTCACTCTTAGCCCCCTCCCTGGCGGACCCTAGCAAGCCCAGGGAAGGCTGAGCCTGTCAGGTTGGGTTGTTATACCCCCTTGGCCCCTTTGCTTACGCCAGCTAGGGCAGTCCTTACGGATGTGGCCCTGCTGGTGACAGAAATAACATGTGATACGAGGTGTCCCACCCCAGGTGGTCCCCGCTGGGACCCCACCCTGTTGAAATCAAATCTGGGACGCTGAGCCGCTGGCTGCTCCTGGGAAGGACCTCCACGACGCTTGAAGCCACTGAAGCCCTTGGCCTGGAAGCCCCCCGCTTGGAAGGCCCTGACCTTGGTGGGCCATAACCGTTGGAGGGCTGCCCCCCCCATTGGTTGCCCTTGACCTTGGGAACACTGACCCCTGCTGCAGCTGCCACCTCCACCTTATCCTTCTCCTTCTGCTTCTCCCTGGCCTTGTCTGCCTCCTTCTTGCCTCCCACATACTTGCCCCTGAAATAATCCTTGATCTTGGCCACCATAGCAGCCCAGGTGGTGCATGTACGCATGTGCACCTGCAGGTTATCCAAGGTGACCTCATCCAATCCCAGGCTACCTAGGAAATCATCCATGGCAATCTCATCTGACACTACATACCCCTTGCCAGCACAATTGTGCCTCAGCTCCTGAAAATCCTCAAATGCCTGCAGAATCAGGCCCTCAGCCTTGAAATCAATGTACTCCTTCTTCCAAAAGGAGCCATCACTAGCCCTCTTATCATCTAGGAACACCTCAAACTCAGCTATAAAAACCTCCCAGGAATCTCCATCCTCAAACTTGTCATTTACATACTTCTGCACCCTCTTGGGACACTTAAGAAGGTACTGAGACATACACAGCACCTAGCTGCAGAGGATTGTTACCATTATACAAGCCCTTATATCCCATGCTACGCCCTGGCTATGTTCAGATTACTTGCCCACGCTCCTTGCTATGATATGCTCACATGGGTCTTATTGCACCCACAGTTTGCCGGATCGTTAGCCTGTCCTTTTAGCTAGCCGCGCCCAATTGCAGCTGTGGCATGCCTTTGGCGTGAAGGAGACTGGGGGTCTCTGCCCTTTCTCCTGTAGTGCACACACAGGGATTAAAAGCACTTCGGTGCTCCGTGACTCCCCAACGGGAGCACGAGTTTAATTAATTAATTAATTAATTATATCCCTTAAGGTGCCTAATAGTGATATCCTTATCCTTAACAGTCCAGTGCTCCTTGAGACTGGGAAGCTGGTTAAGAATAGCAAAGCCCTCCTGGGCCTTGGCTCTGCGGGGTTCCTCTGCTGCTGCTGCTGCTGCTGCTGGACGATTAAAATTCTGACCCCGCAGTACCCGTTCGTCGCGTATCTCGCCGTCTTCCAAACCCTGCATGGTTGCTGCCAATGCCGATGACAACTGCCGATGCCGATGCCGATGCCGATGCCGAAGAAAGAATACTGCTGGGGAATTAATAAATTAATCCCTTAAGCTCTGGAACCAAGAAAAAAATTTTCCTGAATTAATTCACTGTTAATTATAACAGAAAATTTAATCCAGCCGCATATCGTCGCGCGGATGCTGCAATACGTTATCCAAAATCTGCTGCACAATACCCGGATATAAATCAGGAAGCCCCTCGTTATTTTCACCTGGCTCCTCAGCGTTTGATTGCCGCTGGATCGAAGCAGCAACGTTTATGATACCGTCGACTGACGACGCCCACCCGTTGTTGCTAATCGGAAGAGTCGCCGAAATTCCAGACCACGCTGTCGCCAACGCCAGAACACCCAAGCCGTATGTAGGTGCGAAGCGCCGAAATTACTTGAGCTTGTTCGTCTGATCCCGACGCTGCAAGCCTTCGGAAAATATGGGAATTTTCCGACAGGATTTCCAAATCTTGAGTAAGGTCGTCGACGAACTGATGCAGATCGTTAGAAACTGGCGGCCGGCTGACGAGCGCTTGAGACAGCGAAGGTTGAGCAGCACGCGAATGCAGCGCAGCAGTCGATGCCGTACGTTGAACGTTGAAATTAAAGCCTGAAGACGACGGAGCCGACGCACGCTCGGGAGATGGCTCACGATATTCACGCGTGTTTCCCATATAATGGAAAAACACCGTAAAAATTGCCGACACCAGAAATCAATGCCGTAATCAGCAGATTACGAACTCGATTGTAATTCGAGTTAAAGAAACTGTGGCTGAACTGTGGTTCAGCCTGCACTGATTAATATCTACAGAGAAAGTAGTTATATTAATCAATAGGTTTACGTTGCTGGTTATGGCTACCAGCACAGAATGCGCGAGGCACGTGAGAACCGTCGCCAAAGGTGCGAGGACACAGGTGCAGGGAAAGTGGTGCTACCAAGTGGCAGCGTCCTGCTCGTTATATACTAATTGTGACGCAGTCACATCCAGATGACTGATAGGACAGATCATCTCACAATATTGCTGTCCTTCACTCTGGACCAGCAGATCTCGACTCGTTATCCATAAATAGTCACATCAGTGTCCTGTCGCACAAGTCCTGTCACTATTTGTTACGTCTAATCAATAGCATTGAATAGACCGCAGTGTCGGAGACTAAATGTCCTATCATACACTGTGACAAGACGCCGTATGCCATGCACGCGTCACTTGAAGAACCACCGTAGAATCACCGAATCCAAGTAGAATGTAGTAGAACAGTATCTTGCTCATATCTCGAGCAATACTCATCAGAATGAACCCGTTTCTGGATTGTAGTAACCGGAAGTAGAATCTCTACAAGCCAAGTAGCTTAGTAGAATAATATTGCTTGCCAGGCAATATTAACTCATGCCTCCGGGCATGCGCACTCATTGCCGCTTTCCAAGACGCCGAGCACGGCCCCGCCAACACTCCTAGTGCTTCCCCGGAAGCAGACCTGCAACAGCTCAACCAGAAAGTCGCGGACATGGCTGCCCAGCTATAGGTGCGACCTGTCAACTGCTCTGCGCCAGGACACCGGCGCCGAGCTAAATACGCACCAGCATGGCTGAGGTGAAGGCAGCCCTGGCCACCTCGCCCCAGCAAGCCGCCCCATCGCCTCCCAGCTATGCCACGTACCATGGTGAAGCAGGCGGACATTGCTAACATGATGGCGGACGCTGCACGGAGGGGGGCAGCGGCCCACAAGACCGCAGTTGAGGAAGACCAACGATCACGTGCGCAGTATTATTGAGGTGCGTTATTTTGAGGTCGCGGGTCCCCAGGAAACGGACCTCATGCTTGCACGACGCCTGCACCTGAGCCTCATAGTGGGCCGGCTTCATTTGGGCAACGACCGCATCCGCACTGAGTCAGCAGCATGGATGGCAGGCCAACCTGGCCCCATCCGGGTGACCTTCACGAGTGTGGCCAGCAAGGTGAAAGTCCTGCAGGCCCCCGCAAGATCCTGGGCGGGAAAGGCGCGCCCAGCATCGACGATCTATATACTCTCCCCAGCCCAGCTCGTCATCAAGAACGGCTTGCTGGGCAGCGAGGCAGCGGTCCAGGCCATGCAGGCGCAACGGCATTCTCACCTACGTCCGCCTTGTCAACGACCCCCGTTCTTTTCAACGGCGGGAAGCGCACGGATGTGCAAGCTCCTAACAAGCGGCACAAACCACGCTCCAAGCCAGCCCCACCATGCAGCTGCATCGTCGTCATCAATTCGCACGTGTCCCCAGTATATGGAGGGCCGCCCGCCGGTAAGGGCACACCCTCGCGGCCTTGCGGTACAATAGGCTTTGGGCACAGCCTTTATTAATAAACAAGCCCCTTCCCATCCCCATGTCGCACCGAGCGAGCATGATCAGGATGCAAGGTCGCCAGGCACGCCACGGTCATGCAACCCTCCCGCCAATTTACCAGCCTCACACGCCTAGCTCCTGGCCCACCTTGAGCGGGATGAGGGTGCCCATGAGGCTCAGTCGACACGCCAGCGACCCCAGACAGGACGGAGACGACGCATATCCGCCCTGAAAGAAAGACTCCATGCATGCATGCGTTGAAAAGCATTAACCCCAATCGCCACCCTCCTCCCCCGGCCCACCCCCTCCACCCCCACCCCCACCTCCAGCACTATACCCTTCTCCACCCCCACCTCCACCCCCACCCCCCCGCTATAATAGGGCAACGGCCCATATTCTTGGTTTTGCAAGCTTTAATTAATGTGCGCACCCTCCCTCGAATGCAGATATCCTTCTACGAGCGGCGGCACGCCAGCACGCCAACGCGTCGACGAGCTGATCGCCTTGTGCGCCGACAACAAGATCGCCGTCCTCGGGGTCCAGGAGCATCGGCGCACCGTCGGCCCTCAGCAAGGGGTCAACGGTCTTCTGGTCGACGACCTCCGCGCGGGCTGGCCGTTCCATTGTGGTGGATCGAGGCGACGCGCCGGGTCAAGGTGGTGTGGGCCTCTTGTGCTCACCGGCAGCATCAGCTCACCTCCAGTCCATCGTGCTGAGATCCCCGCGTGTGCTATAGTGGCCACCTTTTCGGCCACTGAGGGCCATTCTCACCACACGCTTACCGTTATCTTGGGATATGCACCACATGCAGGTGACTCGAGCTCAGGCGGAACGTGAGGCCTTCTTCCGCGCCCTCAAGGATGAGGAGGCCAGCATCCCAGCTCGGCACTTCCTGGTTATGCTGCTCGACGCCAACGCCACGCTGCCAGTTGCATGGCACTGGGGGCGCTCATATACTTCCCCTCCATGCAACACGACAGCCAACGGTAACACGGCTCTCTTTGCGGATCTGTTGGCAGAATCTGCGCTGGTTGCATGCAATGCTTCTTTCGCACGCCCCGCACAGCAGCTTGCCATCTTCTGGGGGCCGTCGGATCGGGTGATGTGCCTTGACTATATATCTGCGTACGCCGGGCTCAGCGCCCCTCCGTTGTCGATGCTCGCGTGCTGCAAGATTCTGTCAGCACGGTGGAATCTGATCACCGTCTCGTGCTCGATCGCGCGCATCAGCTTGCGGTTTCCTGGCGTGAAACCGTTGCGACAACTGCATGGCGCCTCAGCCAGATCTCAAGGTGCTCCGGATTGTACTGAAGGATGCCGACAAGATGTCAGCAGAGGAGCAGGCCGCTATATGACGCACCGGGACGATCGACTTCCTGGCAGTGTCAACATACCTAGTCACGTGCACCGCTATAACGCACGGTACACAACCAGCCATACCCTTAGCTTAGTCCTTTGTACAGCCATGCTACGTCCTGGCTATGATCAGATTACTCGTCCACGCTCCTTGTTATGCCATGCTCACATGGGTCTTATTGCACCCACAGTCTATTGCCAGATCGTTTACACACAGTTTAGCGTGTCCGAGGGCAGCTGTGGCATATATATGCCTTTGGCATGGAGGAGAATGGGGGTCTCTGCCCTTTCTAGCTCCTGTTGTTGTGCACACACAGGGATTAAAAGCACTTCGGTGCTCCGTGACTCTCCAACGGGAGCACGTGTTTAATTAATTCATTAATTCCTGGCAGTCTTCGACGCGCCGGAGGGGCAGTCGCCAGCAGTTACACGCCATCCCGCCCCCGGGTGACTTTTCAGTGATCCTCCGCGGTATCGCTGCCAAGTATCGTCTGGCTGCCCGCCCCCTCCCCTCCTTGCCTCCGCGCCGACAGCTTGCTGTCCACCGCCACGTACGCACCGACAGTGGTCGCCGCTAGGCAGATGCTCCGCCGCAACAGGGACCCGACCGCCAAGCCTGGGCTGCAAGCGGCTCTGCGGGTCGCCTACGAACAGCTAGGCCGAGAAGGCAGCTAGACGCTCAGCAGATGGTCAAGGACCTGCGCAGCTGCCAGCAGAAACACGACGGCAAGGGGGCCTGGTTCTGGTACAAGCGCCTCGGGCACCCGGACGGCCTCGGCCCATCGGCCGGCCCCACCGCCACGATGATCTCGGCGCACCGGCCAAGCGGCTTCGTACCTGGGCCGCGGCCACTGCCGAGGTCGTGGGGACCGGCAGCTGCGCCGCCCCCGCCCCTGCTACCAGCCGCCGCCGCCCGCCCGGCTGCCCTGGCGGGCGGCCCATGCAGCCGGGCCCCTGGCCCCGCCCTGGCAGGTCACTAGCGGCGGACTACCTAGCCCCCCCGCTGCATGAGTCGGCCCGCTAAGTTGGCGACCCGTCAGACATGCCTCCTTTCACCTCCCGCGAGGTCACGGAGGCGGTCGGCATGCAGCGTCTGCGTTACGACGCCGCCACCGGCTCCCCGGGATTCCGGCCGCGGTCGTGAAACTTGCAGCCGAGTTCGAGGACACTGGTGTCATGCTGCTCTTCCGGGATATATAGATCTGCAACCGCATTCTGCTGGCGTCGCAACCGCCCCCAGCGGCCTGGCAACACAGTTTTCCCACGATGCTGCACAAGAACAAGGGGTCGCCAGCCGACCCCGGTAACTACAGCTAGAGCTAGGGTATATGCATCCAAAGTGCCCCCCTCAAGCTTTTCATGCGGCTCATGCATCCTGAACCGCCTGCGCACGGCCTTAATTGGACGGCCACCTCAGCGAGACTCAGCACGGCTTCCGTTCAGGCCGGTCGCAACACAGTATGTACAGGCGCTCTTCGCTACTCGCCACCTTGTGGAAGAACTGCAACGCCTTCAGCCTGGTGAGTCCCCTCTGCTGCACCTTGTACGTGCTGGTGGACTTCATCAAAGCCTTCGATTCGGTTTTCTGGCAGGCCTGCGCCGTGGGACATCCTCGCTCTGTTCCGGATCCCCCGCCCCCTTATTGCTGTCTGATCCGCAACCTGTATGAAGGGTCCACCACTTCGGTGCGCACTTCCTACGGGACCACGCCATGCCATGCCCTTTACTACAGAAGGGGGTGTGGCAGGGCTGCGTGCTGTCGCCCTAGTCCTGTTCATTATTGTACGTGGTCGAATACGTAATGATTCAGGCGCGCAATTAAGCGGTTTGCCCGCATTGTGGGTAGGGAACTAGGGGTGCACGGCAGGTATAGCCAACCGTTTCTGGCATGGCGGGGCGGACACGGAGATCCGGCTGGCGGACATCATCTATGCAGACGACACCACCCTCTTCGAGGACACTGGGCACGTGCAGACGTGGCTTGACTGCCTGGCAATCGAGGCACGTGCGGTGGGGCTGGAGGTCAGCAAGAAGACAGAAGAGGCTCTGGCGATTGGCCGGGCTCACTCAGCCCCCGCCTGACCTCTTCGATCCTCCTTGACGGCTCCCGCGTCCCGTATAGGGACCGCGTCAAGTTGTTGGGCAGCCTCCTCCCCAGCTGCGAGGCCGACGTGGACCACCGCATCTCCCTCGCCTGGCACGCTTTACGCCAATACCGGGCCCTGTGGCGCAAGCCCCTGGGCAAGACAGAGAAACAGGACCTGTACGTTTAAGGTCCTCGTCCTCCGTGTTCGAGACTTACGTACGGGGCCGAGACGTGGACCCTCACCGCCGACCTGGCCCGAAAGCTGGACGGCGCGGTCACCAACATGCTGCGATCCATTTTCCGAGTAGGCTTAATGCTGCTCATGTTCGCAATGAGGACCTGTACCTCGATCGGCATGCCATGTATCACCAGCGGCGCCTGCAGCTAGCACATAGGGCACTTATAGCTTGCACCAACCAGGTAGACACCTCACGTGGCCCCCCCGCGGGGCTGCGCCCAGCTCAGCCTGGCCGGCACCTCCTTACGTGGGTCGGGCCGCCCAGCAATGCTCGCCGCCGCAAGGCCCGCACCTTCAAGTTAACAGCTAGTCGAGGACATGGGGGGGCTAGGCCTCTCCGTGATTTGGAACAAGATGATGGACAAGGCCAAGTGGGCCCAGGTCATAGAGGACCACGACCCCCCCCCCCGTGGGGAAGCGCCCGCGTTTGCAAACATACGGGAGTTCACATACGGGAAGCACGCCAGACAGGTCCCCTATAGGGTAGATCGAGAGCTTAGACTAGTTTTTTTTTAATGTTGTAGATAGATGTATGTAGTAGATAGATGTTGCAGATAGATTAGACCGGTAGGACTGTTTGCATCCATCCATCCATCCGTGACTCCCCAACGGGAGCACGAGTCTAATTAATTAATTAATCTGGTGTGGGGCACATCGTAGGCACATGCACATGTACATGTCTAAATAATGGATGCATGAAGGCATCAGCTGCTGGTATCATGGGGCCTACAGTAGGCATACATGTACAAGGCCACGGTGGCTATGCGCCTGACTATTCTACACTATACTGCTGCTGTATTCCCCTAAGCTGGGGTGTCTGGAGGTGCTGGGGCCGCAGGGGTCCCTTCCCAGGGCTTATTATGGCCGAAGTAATTAATAGACACGTGACTGCGTCTCGTGATCGAGCATAAGTCCTCAGGGGCCGACGTAGATGGCCGCCCCCTTCCAGTACACCGGCTTCCCCACCGCGCTCTGCCAGAGCTGGAATCATGTAGGCCGGCCATAGCTCCCGTCGCCGTTGTTGCGCTGCGCCAGGGTCAAGCTAGTCGTCGTCCAGGGTGTAGTGAGTCTTCTCGAGCTGCTTGCGGCGTCTGAGAAACGAAATCTCGAAGGCCGGGTTCTCAAAGAAAGATGAGCAGAAGCGGAGGTGCCCCTGCCATACCCCGCGAGCGAGGAAGGCGGTGGGCGACCAGCTTGATCTCACAAAGGAGGCCCATGCGACCAAGGATTAATTCTCTCTCAAACGCCTGTGCAAGCTTTTCGGAATTCTCACCTTCCACCAGGTCCAAGATCTTGACGATGACGTACGTTAAGGCTGCGCTTGGCGAGCTCGGCCTCCTCACGGAGGTTGAGTGTCTGCTGCTGGAGCTGTGCTGCGACGGCGGAGGCATGGTGGAGGTGGTGTGTTGCTTGAGCATGTCCGCCCAGGTCTGGGTGGGAGCGACATCGCCAGCCGGGCCAACGGGGGCTGGCTTGGCGGCAATATGTCCTTCACCGCCTGGGTGGTGAGGCCGGCGGTGTTTTGCAGGCACTTGATGGCGATGGCGTTGTCCTTGAGGCGCTGGTCGGTGTCGCGGAGCTGGGCGGTGATGGCGTCGGTGGTGGTGGTGGTGGCGGCACCTGCCGGATCGATCGAGGAGGCGAGGAGCTAGGGTGGAGGTGGTGGACTGGTGGTGGAGATGGTGCGGAGCTCGGCAGTCAGCACGTACAAATCAAACCAGGGCTGCCACATCTGCAGCGAGCGGAGGGGAGTCACGTGCTGCTCGAAGGCGTCCCTAAGGAGGTCGCGGATGGTTTCGGTCACAGCGGTGAGGTCAAAGATCTGGGCGGCAGAGTTAACGTTCTTATGAAACGCAATGTGAAGGATATGGTTGCAATGCAGCAATGTGTGAATATGGTTGGAAACGGAGCTTTGTTAAAATTGGATAATGTTGCAGCGCTCACACACTGGAGGCTTGTACACGCGTTTGCCAAGTCAAGGCAGCACACGTGAGGCGGGCTCGCAAGAGATGCCCAATTGGCACTGGCCTATTCTTTATATACTTGTGCACTGTGCTTTGCTAGTCCTGAGCAGCCTAAGAGGCCTGCTCAGTATTAACACTCCCAGTACAGTATTCACAACCTGTACAGCGCCCAGATCCTATACAGTAGGTCTGCCATACAGGCACAGTGACCACAGAGTACAGTCACCACAGTGATTATTGCATCTGCACCTAGAAGTCCAGGACTAGGCCTGCGGTACCAACAGACCACAGGTTAAGGTTCCTATTTCCTGCGTACGACGTATTAATCCAATACCGTCGTAGGTTCAGCACCTAATTCCTGTCAGCCCAGGATTTACTGTCGACCCCATATGTCGTCGGCCAATATTCACGTCCGACTTAGAAGAACAGCCGTCTCGCGCTCGCGCGCGACCGGGAAGTCGGAACGCCATAACTTTCTTGATACTTGTCGGAATGAACTCGTTCCGGTGCCGCTGGAATCGCAGAGAAATGCCGAATCAGGATCACGCCAATGCGCTTGGCGTTAACTCCAATCCTTTCTTTTCTTGAGCTGTAGCAGCTCACACAAGTCTACATACAAACACACACAATGGGTACTGGACATCCTCCCCGACTACAAGTCACAACCCGCTGGGCATGACAGTCAGCTTGGATTCCTGGACATCCTCCCCGACTACAAGTCACAACCCGCTGGGCATGACAGTCAGCTTGGATTCCTTATTATATGTACATAGCACCCATACTGGTTCAGGAGCACAAACAAATTACAATGAGTCCCTATCCCTTCACGGGAGGCTCGTTGTGTTACCCATGTACAAGAGGTTGGCCAACTGTGGCAGCCCATAGGTGTTCAGCTAAGAACTTGAGAAGTATGTACAACCTTCAGGACCTTAGGCGAAACCCCACAGATCACCCACAACAGCTCATCAGAAAACATTGCTGACCCCCAGACGGGAGTCGGCGCCGGTCTGCTGCCCCTTATCGAACCAGACACAACATCTACGCGAAGCACATGCAAAACACAAGCTCCTATACTCGTTCCAACCGTGGAAAATAAGGGGACCTGTCGCCACCTCACCAGCATGGTGGATGGGTCAGCCAGTCCGTGAAACTCCGCCTTAAGACGGCACCAGGGAATCGAACCCCGCCCACAAACCACAGATCTGGGGAAACCTCAGACTGAGATGAAAACCCCAGATAGACATCTCTCCATCAGAGACAATGTCAGACATTCCCACACCAGAGACATGTCTCACCCCTCAAGGTGTGCTCAGGATTATGTACAATCAAGCTCCCATGCAGCCTGATATCCAGAGACTTAAGCATGCACCCAGCTCTCAGCTTTTAGACAGATAGACCGACTTGACAGTCAGCATTCATGAGCTTCCTCAGTACATTGTACTGGGCTGGGGCCTTGTGTGGCAGCTTGGTCAATGCATCAGCAGGGTTCTCCTCGCCAGAGATATGCTTCAAGTCAACCAAACTGGCCAACTCCTTCAGCAACAAATAATCCAGGTCCCGGCTTCTGGCCAGCTGCTTGTGAACAAACTGGACCATACCCATGCTGTCTGTTAGCAACAACGTCTCCATCTGCAAGGTCCAAGGGGTAACTGAAGCCAACTCCAGCATTAACTCCTTTATGTACAAGCTGGACTGGATCCCCTCGCATATGGCCCTGCATTCTGCCACATCTGAACTGATACAGACCCGCTCTTCTGCAGTCTGCTGTACCAGCTGAACAAACTTGCCCTGCTCTGATAAAAAGCAAACAGAGCAGCAGATCTCCCCCTGACCTTGGTAACCTGGCGAGCATCCATGGAACTGTCAACAAAGATCTCCAAGGTGATAGGCTGGGCAAAGTCAATCCCAGACAAAATCAGATCAGGGGTACTCTCCACCAACCGGGCTATAACTCGAGGCTTCTCATCCTCAAGCACCTCATCAGGCATTCTGCTATGGACCATCAAAGACGGACCACAGATGCTGGCAAACCAGGCCCACATGCCTCTCAACTCAGGTCCTGCAGCCTGGGTGATCTTCTCTGGCAAGGCCTTCACAATGGTCTGTTTATAATCTCCTCCAGCCTGAAGCCTGATACTCCACTCCCCATCCCTCCTGAACAGGGTAGCCTGCATTCCACAGAACACTATACAGGCTTGTTGGGCTCCTGCCACAGCTCCTTGCCCAGTGAAAACTTGCCACTGATGACAGGAATAAACTTCTTCAGCCAGGTCGTGGGGGCTAGCAAATGCAGATCATCTCCATGCAAACTAGCATACACTGGCAGACCCTCCCATTGGGCCAGCAGCAAACAGGGATCAACTGAAGACACTCTCAAGCCACACTCACTGATCAGAGCTTCCTGCAGCGTGAGTCTCCAGATGATTGGGCTCGACCTGAGTCCTTCCAGGCCCTTCAGAATAACCAGGAATTGTTGATGCAGCTCCAGCTTCCAGATGGCAGGCACCTCAACACAGTAAGGCTCATCCTGCTTCCACACCCTCCTGGCCACTTCTGGATCAGATTTTAAAAATGCCCTCTTGAAGTCCAGCAGCACTGATGACATAGCTGCTCCCCTGTTCAGCAACCCCACGTAGAGACATAGCAAAATTCTCCATGTGTCGTGTAGCATCCCTGGCGTGTACAGCTCCTCTCCTGGCAGACTCCCCGTGCCGTGATACTCATTCAGGACAGGCCTGACATGGGGCACTGATACCTCATCCACAACCTTCCTCTTCAGCACAAATCTCAAAGCAAGCTTCCTTGATGCTGGGGGACGTCTGTCTGTTGGTGCAGCACACTCAAACTGCAACCACTCCTCCAATGCCTTGGAGAAGGCGAGCTTCCAAGCCTCAAACAAAGTAGGCGAGCTCATCTCTTGGACTAGCTGGTCATATGTCAAAGGAGAGTGTGCAGCAAGGCTCCTGTGAGTTATGCCAATACTGCTGGGGTGCAACACAGCTGGAATCACCAAACTGGCTGCTGGGGGCACCTCCCCTTCATCCCATTTTACACCCTTGACCGGCTTGACCCTGCACCTGATTGGAAATGTTGTCCTGAAATTTTCTAGGGGAATCATCCCCCAGCCATCTCTTTTCAGAGCTGTAGCTCTGATAGAAATTCCAGGATTGCCCAGAAAATTCTGACCCAAAATCACAGGGCCATCGTAGTCCTCTAGGACAAGGAAAGTCACATCCACACCCATGACAGGGGCAGTAACCTCTCCCAACACCCTTAGATGCGTCCTACCACTGAAATCAGACACCCAGGGGCAACTTGGTTCTCCGACCAGCAGTTCTCCTGTATGCTGAGGTCCCATGACAGAAACCTGTGCATTGGTATCTATCTCCATGGCAGCTACCTCAGGTTCATCCAACTGGACAAGCTTGGACACCTTAGGCTCCTTCTTGGCTCTTTGCAAAGCCTGTACAATATCTGATAGACGCACACCCCTAGGCCTGGTGTCGGGCCGTTCCGGAGGTGCAGCCTGTCCGCCTGCTTGAGTTAACGCCAAGCGCATTGGCGTGATCCTGATTCGGCATTTCTCTGCGATTCCAGCGGCACCGGAACGAGTTCATTCCGACAAGTATCAAGAAAGTTATGGCGTTCCGACTTCCCGGTCGCGCGCTCGGCGCGAGCGCGAGCCGGCTGCTCTTCTAAGTCGGACGTGAATATATGCCGACGACATATGGGGTCGACAGTAATTCCTGGGCTGACAGGAATTAGGTGCTGTACCTACGACGGTATTGGATTAATACGTCGTACGCAGGAAATAGGAACCTTAACCTGTGGTCTGTTGGTACCGCAGGCTTAGTCCTGGACTTCTAGGTGCGGATGCAATAATCACTGTGGTGACTGTGCTCTGTGGTCACTGTGCCTGTATAGCAGACCTACTGTATAGGAACTGGGCGCTGTACAGGTAGTGAATACTGTACCGGGAGTGTTATTACTGAGCAGGCATTCTGAGGCTGCTCAGGACTAGCAAGCACAGTGCACAAGTATATAAAGACTAGACCAGTGCCATTTGGGCATCTCTTGCGAGCCCGCCTCACGTGTGTTGCCTTGACTTGGCAAACTCGTGTACAAGCCTCAAGTGTGTGAGCGCTGTAACATTATCCAATTTTAACAAAGCTCCGTTTCCAACCATATTCACACATTGCTGCATTGCAACCATATCCTTCACATTGCGTTTCATAAGAACGTTAACTCAAATTACAAACAGTCTCAACGGAACGGCCAGGAGGGTCGTTGCTGTTTGCGGTGTGCAGCGTTGACGACGCGAGAAGCTCGTCCGGTGGTGAATGGTGCAGGAAGAACAACGGCAGCAGAATTTCCGGTTTCGGCAGTCTGCTGGGGGTTCAATTTCGCCTGAATTGCGTCGTGTCGTTCGAGATTTATCTTTATTGCTTGCAGATCGTCCACCTGTTAATCGCGACTTCGTGCAATTCATCGACGACCAAGTCGAGGATTGGGAGCGAATTCTGCGGCACGTCCAAACCATCGTCATTCCGGAGCACCGGAGCATCGACGACATCGAGCAAGAGCTTCACGGTTTGGTCGGCATCCAGACGGTGATTACAGCATTAACTGAGCGGGTGCGTGCGGAGTTGGCGGCTAGGCGAGGAGAGGCTGCGGAGGCAGCTGGTGCAGTGCGACACGAGTTCGTGCCGGCAGCAGCGGGTGCGGGTGTATACCACGTACTTTCGCAGGAGTAATCGGCGACGAGGGTGTTGCAGCGGGACCAGTTCGACGTGAACGACGCGGAGCGGAGCACTACAGGCGGCTTGCAGAGGTCGAGGTGGCAGCGGAAGCCATCACCGGAGGACAGCGTGCGGCACGAGTCGGCAGGTTTCCGGAGCGAGCAAGGGTTCCTTTTCAGGAACTGGCCCAACCCCTTCGCGTTCGTGTGACGCGTTGGGAAGAGTTTGCCCCTCTTGGCTACGATAGTGACCTTGAGGTGGGAGCAGTGGGCATCGCTGGGCTAGGCGACGAGGCGCTAAGTTGGCGACCACGAGGTGCCAAGATACAATCCGCGGGGTGCCAACGACGGGTTGTCACCTGTCTACTATACTAACGGTGACGATTCTGTCATCGCGGGCCGACAGCGGGTCGACGACGGCGCAGCGGGTAGCAGGGTGCCAGAGCTGATTGTGGTGAGCGACAGCGACAGCGACAGCGACAAGGAGAACCAGGACGCGCCTGCGGGCGACCGTGGTGGTCTTGACTGAGTGGTAACACTTGGCATCTTCTTTTCTTGTTCAGTAGCTTATATTGCTTTAATTGCTGCTTGGCCACTTGGCTGGCTGTAGCAGATCTGAACAGAGGCCATCATGAGTGAGGGAGCTATTGACCAACAAGCGCGCCTTATGGGCTTTGCGCGGCGCGGCGCTGGGATGGATGGACGAGATGGACGCGGTGGACGCAATGGACGCGATGGACGCGGTGACGGCCAGGCGCTGGGAGACCAGGCTGCGCTGCCAGATGATCAGAGCCAAGGATCTCAGGGCGGTCAGAACGCGCCAGCCGCAGATCAAGCGGCACCTAAGCGACCAACCGTGGCTGAGGGGTACGCGGTGCTAGGCCAGTTTCAGTCCATCAAGGACAATTGGCAGCCCCGGGACGCTGAGAGGATGTTAGAGGACATGAACTTGTACACGGACATCTACACCGGTGACAAGCTTAATTCGCATCAGTTACGTTAAATAGTGCCGGAACCTTTTGCCGCCTGAGGCAAATCGGTCCGTAACACTATTTTGCCCGGAATCACCACTTCCGAGCACCCAAGTTAATTCGGCCGAATTAACTTGGGTGCTCGGAAGTGGTGATTCCGGGCAAAATAGTGTTACGGACCGATTTGCCTCAGGCGGCAAAAGGTTCCGGCACTATTTAACGTAACTGCATCCTGGCGTCTAGTGCCTACATAAGGCAGTCGGCGAGGCGGCTGTTCAAGTTTGTTCGGGAGCGACACACGGCGGGAGACACCTGGGCGGCGTTTATGACGCGACTCAGGGTGTTCCTGAGTGACAAGAGGACCATAGATGGGTCCCACCTGAAGCAAGAATACCTGGACTACAAGCCCATCAAGGGGCAGCTAGTGGTCCACGCCTTTGAAGACTTCGTCAAGCTGAGGGAGGACGCCATGGCCAAGGGATTCTTCGTTGCAGATCGGATGGCCATGGGCGACTTTCTCAAGTCGCTGCAGTTGGATCCGGTCACCATGGATAATGTGACCATCCACATGCGACAGGTCCATGGCTGGGCAGCCATGACGGACCAGTTGTATGAGTGTTTCAGCGGCAAGTACGTAGGTGGTAAGCGCCCTCGTCAAGGGGACGAGGAGGCCGCTGAACCTGCGGTTAAGTCCATGAGGGGATCGGGCCACGGGGGCCCAGCGTCCTCGAGAGGGCCTGAGACCTCTTCAAGGGGTCGAGGAAGGTCCAGGAGGGGGCGTGACAGAAGGGCTGGACGGGGGACCCCGCCGAAGTCGGGACATCCACAGTCCCAGTTTGACTTCAAGAGGGTGGGTGGTCCTCCCAAGGCTGGGCCCAGCAGTGGGACCTCACGGGACATCAGTCAGGTGGAATGTTATTTCTGCCAGGGAAGGGTCACTTCAGGAATGAGTGTCCCTCGTACCTGAGGCAGGAAGGTCAGAGCAAGCCAGCTCAGGGTGGCAGCAAGGACAAGGCTGGTCCATCCCAGGATAAGGGCAAGGGCAAGGCTGCTGATCATTGACTTGAGCCTGCACACATCCCTGAACCCTGGAGGGTGCCCCCAGGGGTGTGTAATGTAGCTGCTAGTGACGGCAGTGAGGGGCAGCCCCATGCTCTAGTGAAAGAGCCTATTGGACACGATGGGGCAAGCTTGGTTACCACAGAGAGTATGCCAGCTGTAGCTGCAGTGGTTACTCGCCAACGTGCCCGCCATGGCGGTGCTGAGCCTGAGGTAGGACCTGGTGATGTGGACCCAGGTGGATCTCAGAAGCATTCTGACCGTGCAGGACTGGCACAGGATGGTCAGGATGAGGATAGGGCTGGAGACAGTCTGACAGGCACGACCCTGGTGCCTCCTGTACATAAGGGATCTGTACATACCTTGAGTGCTAATAATGACAATAAAAGATTTTCTCTCTTGTATGACATTGCCTCAAGGTTGCATACCATGTTTGGCCATGCAGCTCAGTCTTTGCAAGTTGCTAGACGGCTGGGAGGAAGTGAGTTGTACTCCATCTGCCAACAGGTTGCTCAAGCTTGCAAGTGCAGGCTAGTTGCTAGAAAGCCCAAGCAGTCTCATGCCAGGACTCCTATTTTGCAGCCAGGCCATGTGCAGGTAGATATTCAGAGAATCAGGGGTTTGAAGCTGCTGGTGGCAGTGGACAGATATACCAAGTACAAGACCCTAGAGATCCTGCCTGACATGGAGAAGCCTACATTAATTGCTGCTCTGAAGTTGACAAGGAGCAGGTACCCTGGGTTGGAGTTGTTGCAGTGTGACATTCAGTTTGAGTGCTGTGAGAACCTGCCAGAGTTTCCAGAGTTGCTGATTACACCCAGGGAGAGCCACGGCCAGCAAGGGGTGGTGGAGAGAGCCATCCAAGAGATCAAGACTGTGCTGCTGGTGGAGAGGATTCCAAGGACGTCATCTGCCATTGTGACATCTGCATGGCTACGTTCTGTGGAGGATAGGCTGAACCTCAGGACTCCCATGTTCTTTGGTGACATTGCCATCAATCCTCTTATGCTGCATACCAGGATGCTGCCAGCTGATGCTGAGCAGGCATGGAAGGAGAAGCTAGAGGCCAAGTTCCTCAAGCTGAGGCAGAAAGACAAGGGCTGGAGTGTCCTAGAACCTAACGTTGGACAACAGGTTGTTGTGTGGAAGGAACCAAGCTTTCCAGGGAAACGTGGCAGCTGGCATGATGGGGTGGTGACCCGAGTAGAAGCCGCTGGCCATAAGTGCTGGGTGGCCATTGATGGCTCCCAAGCAGTGCACCGTCTGTCCTGGTCAAAGATCCGTCCCCGGGGAGGTAATCAAGGAGACCTCTTCCAGGTGCCCGCTGGTGTACAAGGCGGGGGTGACGTGGAGCTTCCTGATCAGGGTGCTACAGCTGTATCGAGCCCTCAGGGTGACCCTGGCCCGGCCCCTGGGGTACCTTCACATACGGTGGTTGGGCAAGCAGGCGGACAGGCTGCACCTCCGGAACGGCCCGACACCAGGCCTAGGGGTGTGCGTCTATCAGATATTGTACAGGCTTTGCAAAGAGCCAAGAAGGAGCCTAAGGTGTCCAAGCTTGTCCAGTTGGATGAACCTGAGGTAGCTGCCATGGAGATAGATACCAATGCACAGGTTTCTGTCATGGGACCTCAGCATACAGGAGAACTGCTGGTCGGAGAACCAAGTTGCCCCTGGGTGTCTGATTTCAGTGGTAGGACGCATCTAAGGGTGTTGGGAGAGGTTACTGCCCCTGTCATGGGTGTGGATGTGACCTTCCTTGTCCTAGAGGACTATGATGGCCCTGTGATTTTGGGTCAGAATTTT
Organism: Mesostigma viride; assembly: GCA_009746045.1. NCBI lineage: Eukaryota > Viridiplantae > Streptophyta > Mesostigmatophyceae > Mesostigmatales > Mesostigmataceae > Mesostigma > Mesostigma viride. The sequence goes on along the minus strand of RPFO01000225.1, from coordinate 1,337,258 downwards.
CTGGGCAATCCTGGGATTTCTATCAGAGCTACAGCTCTGAAAGAGATGGCTGGGGGATGATTCCCCTAGAAAATTTCAGGACAACATTTCCAGTCAGGTGCAGGGCCAAGCCGGTCAAGGGTGTAAAATGGGATGAAGGGGAGGTGCCCCCAGCGGCCAGTTTGGTGATTCCAGCTGTGTTGCACCCCAGCAGTATTGGCATAACTCACAGGAGCCTTGCTGCACACTCTCCTTTGACATATGACCAGCTGGTCCAAGAGATGAGCTCGCCTACTTTGTTTGAGGCTTGGAAGCTCGCCTTCTCCAAGGCATTGGAGGAGTGGTTGCAGTTTGAGTGTGCTGCACCAACAGACAGACGTCCCCCAGCATCAAGGAAGCTTGCTTTGAGATTTGTGCTGAAGAGGAAGGTTGTGGATGAGGTATCAGTGCCCCATGTCAGGCCTGTCCTGAATGAGTATCACGGCACGGGGAGTCTGCCAGGAGAGGAGCTGTACACGCCAGGGATGCTACACGACACATGGAGAATTTTGCTATGTCTCTACGTGGGGTTGCTGAACAGGGGAGCAGCTATGTCATCAGTGCTGCTGGACTTCAAGAGGGCATTTTTAAAATCTGATCCAGAAGTGGCCAGGAGGGTGTGGAAGCAGGATGAGCCTTACTGTGTTGAGGTGCCTGCCATCTGGAAGCTGGAGCTGCATCAACAATTCCTGGTTATTCTGAAGGGCCTGGAAGGACTCAGGTCGAGCCCAATCATCTGGAGACTCACGCTGCAGGAAGCTCTGATCAGTGAGTGTGGCTTGAGAGTGTCTTCAGTTGATCCCTGTTTGCTGCTGGCCCAATGGGAGGGTCTGCCAGTGTATGCTAGTTTGCATGGAGATGATCTGCATTTGCTAGCCCCCACGACCTGGCTGAAGAAGTTTATTCCTGTCATCAGTGGCAAGTTTTCACTGGGCAAGGAGCTGTGGCAGGAGCCCAACAAGCCTGTAGTGTTCTGTGGAATGCAGGCTACCCTGTTCAGGAGGGACGGGGAGTGGAGTATCAGGCTTCAGGCTGGAGGAGATTATAAACAGACCATTGTGAAGGCCTTGCCAGAGAAGATCACCCAGGCTGCAGGACCTGAGTTGAGAGGCATGTGGGCCTGGTTTGCCAGCATCTGTGGTCCGTCTTTGATGGTCCATAGCAGAATGCCTGATGAGGTGCTTGAGGATGAGAAGCCTCGAGTCATAGCCCGGTTGGTGGAGAGTACCCCTGATCTGATTTTGTCTGGGATTGACTTTGCCCAGCCTATCACCTTGGAGATCTTTGTTGACAGTTCCATGGATGCTCGCCAGGTTACCAAGGTCAGGGGGAGATCTGCTGCTCTGTTTGCTTTTTATCAGAGCAGGGCAAGTTTGTTCAGCTGGTACAGCAGACTGCAGAAGAGGGTCTGTATCAGTTCAGATGTGGCAGAATGCAGGGCCATATGCGAGGGGATCCAGTCCAGCCTGTACATAAAGGAGTTAATGCTGGAGCTGGCTTCAGTTACCCCTTGGACCTTGCAGATGGAGACGTTGTTGCTAACAGACAGCATGGGTATGGTCCAGTTTGTTCACAAGCAGCTGGCCAGAAGCCGGGACCTGGATTATTTGTTGCTGAAGGAGTTGGCCAGTTTGGTTGACTTGAAGCATATCCCTGGCGAGGAGAACCCTGCTGATGCATTGACAAAGCTGCCACACAAGGCCCCAGCCCAGTACAATGTACTGAGGAAGCTCATGAATGCTGACTGTCAAGTCGGTCTATCTGTCTAAAAGCTGAGAGCTGGGTGCTTAAGTCTCTGGATATCAGGCTGGGAGCTTGATTGTACATAATCCTGAGCACACCTTGAGGGGTGAGACATGTCTCTGGTGTGGGAATGTCTGACATTGTCTCTGATGGAGAGATGTCTATCTGGGGTTTTCATCTCAGTCTGAGGTTTCCCCAGATCTGTGGTTTGTGGGCGGGGTTCGATTCCCTGGTGCCGTCTTAAGGCGGAGTTTCACGGACTGGCTGACCCATCCACCATGCTGGTGAGGTGGCGACAGGTCCCCTGATTTTCCACGGTTGGAACGAGTATAGGAGCTTGTGTTTTGCATGTGCTTCGCGTAGATGTTGTGTCTGGTTCGATAAGGGGCAGCAGACCGGCGCCGACTCCCGTCTGGGGGTCAGCAATGTTTTCTGATGAGCTGTTGTGGGTGATCTGTGGGGTTTCGCCTAAGGTCCTGAAGGTTGTACATACTTCTCAAGTTCTTAGCTGAACACCTATGGGCTGCCACAGTTGGCCAACCTCTTGTACATGGGTAACACAACGAGCCTCCCGTGAAGGGATAGGGACTCATTGTAATTTGTTTGTGCTCCTGAACCAGTATGGGTGCTATGTACATATAATAAGGAATCCAAGCTGACTGTCATGCCCAGTGGGTTGTGACTTGTAGTCGGGGAGGATGTCCAGGAATCCAAGCTGACTGTCATGCCCAGCGGGTTGTGACTTGTAGTCGGGGAGGATGTCCAGTACCCATTGTGTGTGTTTGTATGTAGACTTGTGTGAGCTGCTACAGCTCAAGAAAAGAAAGGATTGGAGTTAACGCCAAGCGCATTGGCGTGATCCTGATTCGGCATTTCTCTGCGATTCCAGCGGCACCGGAACGAGTTCATTCCGACAAGTATCAAGAAAGTTATGGCGTTCCGACTTCCCGGTCGCGCGCTCGGCGCGAGCGCGAGCCGGCTGTTCTTCTAAGTCGGACGTGAATATATGCCGACGACATATGGGGTCGACAGTAATTCCTGGGCTGACAGGAATTAGGTGCTGAACCTACGACGGTATTGGATTAATACGTCGTACGCAGGAAATAGGAACCTTAACCTGTGGTCTGTTGGTACCGCAGGCTTAGTCCTGGACTTCTAGGTGCGGATGCAATAATCACTGTGGTGACTGTGCTCTGTGGTCACTGTGCCTGTATAGCAGACCTACTGTATAGGAACTGGGCGCTGTACAGGTAGTGAATACTGTACCGGGAGTGTTATTACTGAGCAGGCATTCTGAGGCTGCTCAGGACTAGCAAGCACATGCAGTGCACAAGTATATAAAGACTATTGGTCTTATCGTAGTATAGAGCTTTGACATGGCTCTGTATATAGGTTTATAGCTGGGCGTTTGCTTTGGTTTGAGTGATTTCACTCTGCTGTAAGTAATTATATTTTTAGTATATAAAGACTAGACCAGTGCCATTTGGGCATCTCTTGCGAGCCCGCCTCACGTGTGTTGCCTTGACTTGGCAAACTTGTGTACAAGCCTCAAGTGTGTGAGCGCTGTAACATTATCCAATTTTAACAAAGCTCCGTTTCCAACCATATTCACACATTGCTGCATTGCAACCATATCCTTCACATTGCGTTTCATAAGAACGTTAACTGCTTGCCCAACCATGCCCGTATGTGAAGGTACCCCAGGGGCCGGGCCAGGGTCACCCTGAGGGCTCGATACAGCTGTAGCACCCTGATCAGGAAGTTCCACGTCACCCCCGCCTTGTACACCAACGGGCACCTGGAAGAGGCCTCCTTGATTACCTCCCCGGGGACGGATCTTTGACCAGGACAGACGGTGCACTGCTTGGGAGCCATCAATGGCCACCCAGCACTTATGGCCAGCGGCTTCTACTCGGGTCACCACCCCATCATGCCAGCTGCCACGTTTCCCTGGAAAGCTTGGTTCCTTCCACACAACAACCTGTTGTCCAACGTTAGGTTCTAGGACACTCCAGCCCTTGTCTTTCTGCCTCAGCTTGAGGAACTTGGCCTCTAGCTTCTCCTTCCATGCCTGCTCAGCATCAGCTGGCAGCATCCTGGTATGCAGCATAAGAGGATTGATGGCAACGTCACCAAAGAACATGGGAGTCCTGAGGTTCAGCCTATCCTCCACAGAACGTAGCCATGCAGATGTCACAATGGCAGATGACGTCCTTGGAATCCTCTCCACCAGCAGCACAGTCTTGATCTCTTGGATGGCTCTCTCCACCACCCCTTGCTGGCCGTGGCTCTCCCTGGGTGTAATCAGCAACTCTGGAAACTCTGGCAGGTTCTCACAGCACTCAAACTGAATGTCACACTGCAACAACTCCAACCCAGGGTACCTGCTCCTTGTCAACTTCAGAGCAGCAATTAATGTAGGCTTCTCCATGTCAGGCAGGATCTCTAGGGTCTTGTACTTGGTATATCTGTCCACTGCCACCAGCAGCTTCAAACCCCTGATTCTCTGAATATCTACCTGCACATGGCCTGACTGCAAAATAGGAGTCCTGGCATGAGACTGCTTGGGCTTTCTAGCAACTAGCCTGCACTTGCAAGCTTGAGCAACCTGTTGGCAGATGGAGTACAACTCACTTCCTCCCAGCCGTCTAGCAACTTGCAAAGACTGAGCTGCATGGCCAAACATGGTATGCAACCTTGAGGCAATGTCATACAAGAGAGAAAATCTTTTATTGTCATTATTAGCACTCAAGGTATGTACAGATCCCTTATGTACAGGAGGCACCAGGGTCGTGCCTGTCAGACTGTCTCCAGCCCTATCCTCATCCTGACCATCCTGTGCCAGTCCTGCACGGTCAGAATGCTTCTGAGATCCACCTGGGTCCACATCACCAGGTCCTACCTCAGGCTCAGCACCGCCATGGCGGGCACGTTGGCGAGTAACCACTGCAGCTACAGCTGGCATACTCTCTGTGGTAACCAAGCTTGCCCCATCGTGTCCAATAGGCTCTGTCACTAGAGCATGGGGCTGCCCCTCACTGCCGTCACTAGTAGCTACATTACACACCCCTGGGGGCACCCTCCAGGGTTCAGGGATGTGTGCAGGCTCAAGTCAATGATCAGCAGCCTTGCCCTTGCCCTTATCCTGGGATGGACCAGCCTTCTCCTTGCTGCCACCCTGAGCTGGCTTGCTCTGACCTTCCTGCCTCAGGTACGAGGGACACTCATTTCTGAAGTGACCCTTCCCTTGGCAGAAATAACATTCCACCTGACTGATGTCCCGTGAGGTCCCACTGCTGGGCCCAGCCTTGGGAGGACCACCCACCCTCTTGAAGTCAAACTGGGACTGTGGATGCCCCGACTTCGGCGGTGTCCCCCGTCCAGCCCTTCTGTCACGCCCCCTCCTGGACTTTCCTCGACCCCTTGAAGAGGTCTCAGGCCCTCTCGAGGACGCTGGGCCCCCGTGGCCCGATCCCCTCATGGACTTAACCGCAGGTTCAGCGGCCTCCTCGTCCCCTTGACGAGGGCGCTTACCACCTACGTACTTGCCGCTGAAACACTCATACAATTACTGGTCCGTCATGGCTGCCCAGCCATGGACCTGTCGCATGTGGATGGTCACATTATCCATGGTGACCGGATCCAGCTGCAGCGACTTGAGAAAGTCGCCCATGGCCATCCGATCTGCAACGAAGAATCCCTTGGCCATGGCGTCCTCCCTCAGCTTGACGAAGTCTTCAAAGGCGTGGACCACTAGCTGCCCCTTGATGGGCTTGTAGTCCAGGTATTCTTGCTTCAGGTGGGACCCATCTATGGTCCTCTTGTCACTCAGGAACACCCTGAGTCGCGTCATAAACGCCGCCCAGGTGTCTCCCGCCGTGTGTCGCTCCCGAACAAACTTGAACAGCCGCCTCGCCGACTGCCTTATGTAGGCACTAGACGCCAGGATGCGAAGCTTGTCACCGGTGTAGATGTCCGTGTACAAGTTCATGTCCTCTAACATCCTCTCAGCGTCCCGGGGCTGCCAATTGTCCTTGATGGACTGAAACTGGCCTAGCACCGCGTACCCCTCAGCCACGGTTGGTCGCTTAGGTGCCGCTTGATCTGCGGCTGGCGCGTTCTGACCGCCCTGAGATCCTTGGCTCTGATCATCTGGCAGCGCAGCCTGGTCTCCCAGCGCCTGGCCGTCACCGCGTCCATCGCGTCCATTGCGTCCACCGCGTCCATCTCGTCCATCCATCCCAGCGCCGCGCCGCGCAAAGCCCATAAGGCGCGCTTGTTGGTCAATAGCTCCCTCACTCATGATGGCCTCTGTTCAGATCTGCTACAGCCAGCCAAGTGGCCAAGCAGCAATTAAAGCAATATAAGCTACTGAACAAGAAAAGAAGATGCCAAGTGTTACCACTCAGTCAAGACCACCACGGTCGCCCGCAGGCGCGTCCTGGTTCTCCTTGTCGCTGTCGCTGTCGCTGTCGCTCACCACAATCAGCTCTGGCACCCTGCTACCCGCTGCGCCGTCGTCGACCCGCTGTCGGCCCGCTATGACAGAATCGTCACCGTTAGTATAGTAGACAGGTGACAACCCGTCGTTGGCACCCCGCGGATTGTATCTTGGCACCTCGTGGTCGCCAAGCGCCTCGTCGCCTAGCCCAGCGACGCCCACTGCTCCCACCTCAAGGTCACTATCGTAACCAAGAGGGGCAAACTCTTCCCAACGCGTCACACGAACGCGAAGGGGTTGGGGCAGTTCCTGAAAAGGAACCCTTGCTCGCTCCGGAAACCTGCCGACTCGTGCCGCACGCTGTCCTCCGGTGATGGCTTCCGCTGCCGCCTCGACCTCTGCAAGCCGCCTGTAGTGCTCCGCTCCGCGTCGTTCACGTCGAACTGGTCCCGCTGCAACACCCTCGTCGCCGATTACTCCTGCGAAAGTACGTTGTACACCCGCACCCGCTGCTGCCGGCACGAACTCGTGTCGCACTGCACCAGCTGCCTCCGCAGCCTCTCCTCGCCTAGCCGCCAACTCTGCACGCACCCGCTCAGTTAATGCTGTAATCACCGTCTGGATGCCAACCAAACCGTGAAGCTCTTGCTCGATGTCGTCGATGCTCCGGTGCTCCGGAATGACGATGGTTTGGACGTGCCGCAGAATTCGCTCCCAATCTTCGACCTGGTCGTCGACGAATTGCACGAAGCTGCGATTAACAGGCGGACGATCTGCAAGCAATAAAGATAAATCTCGAACGACACGACGCAATTCAGGCGAAATTGAACCCCCAGCAGACTGCCGAAACCGGAAATTCTGCTGCCGTTGTTCTTCCTGCACCATTCACCACCGGACGATCTTCTCGCGTCGTCAACGCTGCACGCCGCAACCAGCAACGACCCTCCTGGCCGTTCCGCTGAGACTGTTTGTAATTTGAGTTAACGTTCTTATGAAACGCAATGTGAAGGATATGGTTGCAATGCAGCAATGTGTGAATATAATGTCTCAGTGTCCAGAGGCCTCAATTGAGGCCTTTTGGCTCATTGAATTGAGGCCTTTTTTACCAAGATCTCACATAGTACGGTATTTTGGCGGGAAGGACCGGTCCTATGGGTCGTCCGGCCCCAGTGGCGCGAATCTGGTACATGTGCTGAGCGTCCTGACCCGTTGGGGTCGACAGGGGTCGACGGTTACTGAAAAATACGTGAGGTGGAAAAGTACCTATTTTGGCCACTTTCGTGTAACGGGACGAGGAATTTTCACGAATGCACGACCATGGCGGCCTCGAGTAAAATGGACCGTATGGCCACGTTCGTGCATCATTTCGAGCAGTATGAAGCGCGTTGGACAGATAAATTATCCGTGAAGCTAGCCCGACCGCTAAATGTGTCAAAAGTCGATTTATAAATTCGTGGGGTCGTTATTTGTGTGCTGAATGCCAGGTTAGTGAAGTTCAGATGGGGCGTAGATGGCGTTGATAGTGCGCCTGCCAGCAGGACGATGCTTCGATATGTTGGGAAGGAGACTAGCGGAACGGCGGGGGGGGATGTTGGGGCAGCCGTGACTAAAGGGGCACTGGCTATTTTCGAGCCTTTTGTCGTGAAGCCATGCATAGGTAGAGGAAGGGGTGTTTTTAGCTAGGAAAAACTGGATTGCGGACAATAAACGCGCGCGCGCCCCCAGATATGGGAGCGCAATTATGCGAACAGCGCTGGTGAGGCCGCTGCAGCCGCTTTCATACGTCAATGGACGACGCATATGGAGCGTCTGTCCGGCCAGATTAGCGGGCTGCATCGCTTCCGGACAACTTGAAAACGCCGAGCCTCTTGAACAGCTTTTCTGATGCAGCCACGTTCAGCGCCAACGCATATGCGTGCTTAGTGATCCCGGGTGTGAGGGGTGTGAAAGGTAAGTGCGTCCTGGTGGTAGAAAGGGAATGGCATCGATTTGCTAGTGATATCGCCAGTTTTTAGCTGCCTATCGGTGCCTAGTGCCGAGGTGACGTAAGGCAGGCTATATTACTTCGTGCAGTGCTCTGCGGCTGGCCCCCACCGTGTAGACGTGTTTGCTTTTTATAAGAAGCATGGCAGTTCCTGCCATGCTGGCCATGTCTCAGGCAACCCTTGCAAAGCTAGAGGTCTAGAAGACTGTGCAAATGGTGTCCAGTTATGCTTGTATATCTTGCCATGTGCTGTTCATCTGCTGACGCGGCAGCAAACCCCTGTCAGAATATACCGTAACAACGTAGATATTGGGGCTATGGGAGTGAAGCTAAGCGCTTGGAAGGTCACTCCTATCATTATAATGCATGATCCTTGTCCGTGTTTGTAATAGAGGCTTTGGATTCCTCATGGTTACGTGCAATACCCATGGCAGGCTGTTGCTGCCCGCAGTGCTGCGCGACAGCCCCGGCCGTGCAATTGTGTATGAGGCGTCCCTTGGGGAGCATGCCATGTCATGCCATGCTTACCGTGTTGTGGGGAAGCCTCGTAAGGTCCAAAAGACACCTAAGAGGCAGAGGGAACTGAGTACTAGCGCCTTTTTTCTGCTTGCATCTATGGTCATGCTGTGTTTATGGTGCCACCGCAGCGACACCCTGTTTTGTTAAATCATAATTAAATAGGTATTGGGGCTATATGGCTGATGTTAAGTACTGCATGGCAACCCCAAAACAATCATAATAATGCATGGCCTATGCTCATATTTGGAAAAAAGTTGTTTGGCTGCATGCAACACCCAATATAAAAAAGGCCTCCATTGAGGCCTTTTTCTGGACATTGGGACAATATGGTTGGAAACGGAGCTTTGTTAAAATTGGATAATGTAATTGCAGCGCTCACACACTGGAGGCTTGTACACGCGTTTGCCAAGTCAAGGCAGCACACGTGAGGCGGGCTCGCAAGAGATGCCCAATTGGCACTGGCCTATTCTTTATATACTTGTGCACTGTGCTTTGCTAGTCCTGAGCAGCCTAAGAGGCCTGCTCAGTATTAACACTCCCAGTACAGTATTCACAACCTGTACAGCGCCCAGATCCTATACAGTAGGTCTGCCATACAGGCACAGTGACCACAGAGTACAGTCACCACAGTGATTATTGCATCTGCACCTAGAAGTCCAGGACTAGGCCTGCGGTACCAACAGACCACAGGTTAAGGTTCCTATTTCCTGCGTACGACGTATTAATCCAATACCGTCGTAGGTTCAGCACCTAATTCCTGTCAGCCCAGGATTTACTGTCGACCCCATATGTCGTCGGCCAATATTCACGTCCGACTTAGAAGAACAGCCGTCTCGCGCTCGCGCGCGACCGGGAAGTCGGAACGCCATAACTTTCTTGATACTTGTCGGAATGAACTCGTTCCGGTGCCGCTGGAATCGCAGAGAAATGCCGAATCAGGATCACGCCAATGCGATTGGCATTAACTGGCAGAGCGGCCGAGGAGGGAGCAAAGGGTGATTTGTTGCAAGTACTAAGTAACGGGCGAGGGTGTGCAGCTAGCTTTGCGGCCACACCGGTCATGCTGCCACCTGACCGGGCACGCACAGGCTGCGGCCCGCCCGAATGTGGAGTTGGTGGCACAATTCCAAAAGATTGTCCCACGTCCCAAGAAACAGGACGTGCAGCTGTTCCTTCGGACTTTTCTGCCAAAAGTCGAGCTAGTCAATGGTGAAATCTGTAAACTGGAAGGGTGGCTCGGTGGGACGACTGCGCTTGGGCTCAGGAGATCGAGGCCGACGGCGAGGCCGAGGAAGGGGCAGAATATACCACTAGCTAAAGCTTGGGAAGAGGTGCTGCCTTCCGGGCCGGGCGGCGGAACTCTAGGCGTAGCTTCTTGCGTAGCTTCAGGGCTCAGCGCTGCCGCTAAGCTGAGCTGCGTCGAGGTGCGTTTGCTCTCCATAATATTGCGTTTTAGTTTCGGGAAAATATATCAGCGTGTGCGTCTTAGAAAGACGAAGCGATTGTGATATTCACGGCTGAATTCGGTTCCAAAATGTGAAAGTTATGCTGTATGCATGATCGAGCGCCGCCGTCAGCCATATGGCTACCTCGTGGCTCGTGGCTCGTAGGGTGTGCGCCATCAGCCATGACCATGCATATAGTACTAGATGGGATCGTCGAAATAGAAGCTAGCAGCTAGGGAGGGTGCCTTATAGCCAAATTCTCTCGCTGCGCGCCTGAAGCCGGCAGCTACTAGGCCGGCCCGAGCCACGAAGAACGATCTCTCTGCATCATAATTATGGTGCAGGCCGGCCCGATGTAATAGAGTGCAATACACAAGAATTGCAGGCTAGGACACAAATTAAGCGGACCGATGCGCGGGAGTATTTGGCAGATTATATATCATAAAGGGGCTTGATAAAGTGCTTGGACATGCAACATTAATTAAGTAATTAATTAATTAATAGACACGTGACTGCGTCACGTGAGCATAAGTCCTCAGTGGTCCGAGGGGAACATGGGATGGAATGGACCGATCGTGGTGTAAGCTATCTAGGTCCTAGTTACAGGGGTGTGGGCACCGCGGCCCGAATCGCTATGTATGCCATACGCGGTCACACGCGGATCGAGCCCCCACAGACTTGGGGGTGGTCTCCTTCGTATGCAACATTATATATTCATTAAGAATGATAAATTACGGTGGTGAGATTGGCATGCAACATAAGGAAAACCCCGAAAAGAAGAAGAACGCTGAAGAAGTAGTAATCTGACACGGACATCCAAGGATCACGCCAGCTGCACAAGGTACAACCAACTACATCACAAAACTACGACATGCAGCCACATCGCTGCCGGCCCACCATCATTGCAGGCCTGGGAGGGATCTAGACCGCGCATGAATTAATTAATTAGGAACATAACTCCGTTGGGAGTATCTGTAGCACATCAGCCCAGAGAAGGGGCATATGGCCTATAGTACATTCTAAGCTACTACTTCCTGCAAGGGTGGGAATGTAAACAACACTTGCTCTAGGTGCACTAGGGCACCTGCACCACCCAGAGTCTCGGGCAACACCCAGCTAAGGGGAGCCCGTCATAGGTGGGGAAGATCAGCATAGCTATACAACAAGAGCTAGGGCATGGCTTCGATCTCAGCAGAGAGTGACTCCCTGCATGGGCACTGCATAATTAAATAAAGCTAGGCATCATCTGGAAGGTGGCTCATCATAGGCACACATGTACATGACTAAAAAGGCTAGGCCTCAGCTGGTATAGTGCCTGTAGTAGGCGGGCATGTACAAGGCCACTGTCTAACTATTCTACACTATACTGCTGCTGTACTCCCCTAGGCTGGGGCTTCTGGGGTCGCTGGGGCCGCGGTGGTCGAGGGCCGGGGTCGCGTGCCAGGGCTTGTGGCCGACGTAGATGGCCGCCCCCTTCCAGTACACCGGCTGGCCTGCCTTGGTCTGCCGGAGCTGGAGGTAGGTCGGCCATAGCTCCCGTCGCCGTTGTTGCTGCGCCATGCAGGGTCAAGTCGTCGTCCACGGTGAAGGGAGTGTTCTCGAGCCGCTTGCGGCGTCTGAGAAACGAAATCTTGTCCGCTGGGATCTCAAAGATGAGAAGAAGCGGAGGCGCCCCTGCCTTACCCCGCGCGCGGGGGAGGCGGTGGGTGGTCAGCTTAATCTCACCAAGAAGGCCCATGCGTGCAAGGATTGTGCTCTCAAACGCACGTGCAAGCTTTTCGGAATTCTCACCTTCCTCCATGTCGAAGTTCTTGAGTATGGCGTTGAGGCTGCGCTTGGCGAGCTCGGCCTCCTCGCGGAGGTCAAGCGTCTGCCGCTGGAGCTGGGCTGCGACGGCGGAGGTGGTGGAGGTGGTATGTTGCATGTCCGTCCAGGTCGTGATGGGGGGAGCATCGCCGGCCAGGCCAGCAGGGGCTGGCTTGGCGGCAATGTCGATCCTTCACCGCCTGGGCGGTGAGGCCTGCGGTGTTCTGCAGGACCTCGATAGCGATGGCATTGTCCTTAAGACGCTGGTCGATGTCGCGGAGCTGGGCGGTGATGGCGGCGGCGGAGAGGATGGTGGCGGACCGTGGAGGAGGCGAGGAGGGTGGAGGTGGCGGTGGAGATGGTGGAGAGGAGGGGGAGCTCCGCAGTCAGCGTGCTGCCCATGGCCGCCACATCTGCAGCAATTGGGGCCACGTGCTGCTCGAGAGCCTCCTAGCTTGAGGAGTGAGCGGATGGAGGATTCGGTTAAGGTGGTGCCGTGGTGGTGAGGGGCTTGAGGGGCCAGAGCTCCTCGATGGAGCGGCCAAGGAGGGAGAAAAGAGCGCATTGCTGAAGGTGGGGGCGGCGGGCGTTGAGGAAGTCCTTGCCGAAATAGCGCCTCTGGAGGAAGGCATCGACAAGGCGACCTTGGTGGGAAAGCTGCTTGCACAGTTCTATAAGAGAGGCGTGCGTCCCGAAAAACACGTAGGCCAGGATGCGATCGTGTGTGAGCTTGTCAAAAAAGCCGGGCTGGCTGGCGTCAAAGTCGTACTCGTCCAGCAGCCCGTCAGGGCGACTGCGCTTGGGTTCAGGCGACGCTGCTGGCGAGGCGGGCTCGGGGGGCTGGGCGACCACTAGAGCTTGGCTAGTGGCGCCGCTGCCTTCGGGGCCGGTGGACGAAGCTGCAGCCTGAGCTGCAGACGTATTTTCATTGCCGAGCGCAGCCGTCAGGCTGCGTTGCGTCGAAGGGCGTTTGCTCGCCATATATTGCGTACTAGCTTTGGAAAATTATATCAGCATGTGCGTCGTAGAAAGACGCGTCGATTGTGATATTCACGGCTAAATTCGGTGCTCAAACGTGAAAGTTATGAGCTCCGCCGTCAGCCATGGCTACCTCGTGGCTCGTGGCTGACCGCGCATGGGTCGCGACAAAGTCGCGGCCCGGGTGCGGCGGAATAACACATCAGCCACGTGGTGCGAGTGAGGGCGAGTGACAGGCGCTGCCGCCAATACGAGGACCACGTGCGGGCAGACCACGGGGCGGTCTGACCCTCGAGGTCGAGGCGGTCTTCACGGCGCTGGCAACATTATATATATATAACCCCTATTGAGTGATAGGGGCTCGTGGGGTACCGGGGAGCTATTATTGAGTGATGATGATTGAGTGATAATTGAGTGATAAAATATTGGAGTTTTTTGACTTTTTTACTGACACCCGTCACGGGCTTACTGGCCCTTCTCAACGCCCGCCAACCTTGGCTCAAGGGTCGCCGGGCTTTAGAGGTGCTTTATAATGCTGGCATCCGTCACCACCAGCCGTGGGTCTGCCGCCTACCGATCCCCTCCTACTCCCGAGCCTGGGGGTGCGATGGTTCGTGACGGGCGTGAAAAGTGTGACTTCCGTTTTGCTCAACCATGACCGACCGCGGACAGCGGGGGTGGGTGAAAACTGTGGGAGAGGGTGTAGCGTTCTGCTCAACTTTTATAACAAAAGCATTCAAAAGTTGAGCAGAACGCGGGACCTCGAAAAGTCAATCTCACCGCCCAGCGCGCACCTGGGTCGATGGACGGCGTGAAAAAAAGTGACTTCCGTTTTGCTCAATCGCGACCGACCGCGGACAGCGGGGGTGGGTGAGAACTGTGGGAGGGGGTGTAGCGTTCTGCTCAACTTTTATAACAAAAGCATTCAAAAGTTGAGCAGAACGCGGGACCTCGAAAAGTCAAGCTCACCGCCCAGCGCGCACCCGGGTCGCTGGAAACCCCAGCCCTGGTCGGGAAATTCGCGGAACTTTCGTGCAGGGGTCTGCGTCCTCGCGGTACTCGGGAAGGGCGGGAGAGGGTGTGGCGGGGTTTTAGCGAATGTCTCTCCAGAGTTGCAGTTGCTCCTTCACCTTCGCGAATGTCGGCGAAGAGATGGACTGCCTGCCCGTGACGCAACCGGCCATGATGGAGAGAACCGCGAGGTCCTCACACACCTTGTGAACGTCGTCCGGGGTCGCCTCGCTACCTAGTGCGCGTGAGGCGGCGGCTAGGAGGGTCAAAGGATTGTCGAGCTGTTCTAACTCTAAACGGTAGTTGTCATCGTACGGGTCAGGCTTTCGGGCGATGATGCAGGATATGCGCGCCACCTCTGCGGCGTTGCGGGCCCGTTCAGTGCCGTCCTGGATGTACCCGCCACTACCCGGCTTGCAGGCCTCGATGCAGTTCAGAATGTCGTTCATGGTCACGAACATGTTGGGAGCTGTATAGATTCATGCAAAGAGAATTTTATTGATTAGTTATGTTTATTATCAGGTGATGGGGCGGGAGTCGGAGTGCCCTCGGAGTCTGGCGCGATCTCTAAAATCCATTTAGGAACATACACGCTCTCATAGGCGCGTCGGTACGTCGGGCTCCTTCTCATCCTCCTTATTGACTCCTCCAGAATTTCTGAGTACTCGTAACCAAGCTTTAAACAGTTGCCCATAGAAGTGTTTCAACCTATGATGAGCTTTTTTAACCTACTTGTGATGGCACTTGCACTTGTCGAACCCGCGAATTTTCTCAAAACGCAAGATGCAAAGAAACGACTCGTGGGTTAGTGGGATGAATTGTTTGTCATCAACTCCTCTGTCAATGTGCACTAAACCGATCTCGAGTTTCCCGCCATTCCTAAACAAGTGATCGTTTTTTAGGTTGAAAAATGCATGGTCGTTTATCACGGTGTACGAGGCGGCAACATCTTTGCATTCTTCGGTACATAGCACGACACTGTCTTGTGGGTTATGCTCTCCTCCAGAAAAACTTGAAGAAACTAGCCCGACAAGTGAGTAGTTTTCTTGGTTTTCCACGTCCTTGAGATATGCAAAATGCACCCCTCCGCGCCATGTGCTGTCTATGATAGGCGCTCTTGGGTCTGGCTTAATATCGAAAGAATAAATTCCATTGTACTCGTCGATTGTGTTTTGTGACGCGACAGAATCTAAAGCGATTTGGTAAAAAGTGGGATAATCCATGGTACTTTATTACAACTTATAAGAGATAATAGTTCTAGTCTTAACTCTACGCTGGGATGGCGGCGGGAGTGCCCCACTTGGCCACGAGGTACCCGCGGATCAGCTCAAGCTCGGCCGCGGTCTTGGCGGTGCTGTAGATCAGGATCTCGCCGGTCCATCCGTCCCAGTTACGAGTGCTCCAATCTATATCTGCGCCCACGCAGATCCTTCCGGGATTCTGTACCGCAGTACCGACGTACGCCCCACCATCTCTACCATCAAATCTGGTCATGGACGTTTTTGGCGTGCTTCCTAGGTCGCACGACAGCGCCAGCACGTGCGCCCGGCCGTCGTAAAACTCTGCATTCGTGCAGATCGGTTGATTGGCTCCGTCCGTACCCAAAAGCGCATAAAACTTGTAATCGTCGCAGTTGTTGCAGATGCCCAGTCCGTAATTACTTTGAGCACCGACAACGAGGCCTTTCATGCTACTACCTGATAGTCGAGGGTAAACACTCGGGGTGTTTGATTTTGCGACGACGATCAAGGTGTTTTGCGGACGACCCCAGAAAAACCCGTCGCTCTGGAACCCGTTACGCAAACTGTAACTGAATTGAAGAGACCGCTTAGAGTTTAAGCTAGTGTTGTCGATGGTCGGCGCATTAGTGGTGAAGCACAGTAAGTGCTGGGTCCCCTTCTTGTCTTTCATGCCCCTTACTGAAGTCGTGGCGAGCGTGGTAAAATTGGTGTCGCTGTACAGCGTCGACGAGTCCGTGGGATCGTACCACGCGTACAGGGACGAGTCGGTGGCGGGGTTGTATGGCGTATAGGTGAACGAAAGCGAGTTCGAAACCGAGTTGCCGGTCCCGAACACCGCGTCTGTCACGGCCCCCGCGCCGACGTTGAAGGACGTGGCGGAATTGGCCGTCGTCGCCGTCACGTTGAACGTGTACGACGCCCCGCTGCCGACCAAATTGGAGGCGGTCCCGTTTGTCACCGTGATGTCGCCCAACGCGAAACCGGTCACCGCTCGACTGAAAGTCGCCGTCGCGGATATGAAACTCCATGCAGAAGTGGACCCCGCGGACGTTGACAGCGTGACGGTTGGCTGAGGGGCATACGTGAATGACAGCGTGTTGGAAGCCGCGTTGGCGTTCCCTGAAGCGTCCACCACGGTGCCCGCGCCCACGCTGACGTTCGTGATGGTGTAGGCGGTCGTGGGCGTCACCTGTAAGGCGTAGGACGCCCCGCTGCCGGTGAGGTTGGCGGCGGTCCCGTTGGTCACGGTGATGTCGCCCAACGCGAACCCCGTGACGGACCTGCTGAATGTGGCGGTCACTTCCACAGGACTGGTGGTGGGCGTCGAGCCCGCGCTCGTAGCGAGAGTCACCGTCGGAGGGGGCGAGTACGTGAAGGAGAGGGTGGAGGAGGCCGTGTTGCCGATTCCTAGCGTGTTGATTGCTGCATTTGCTCCAACGCTGACGGTTGTCAGTGAATAAGCGACTGCCGGAGTCACCGTGAACGTGTAGGAGGTGTCGCTACCCGTTAAACCGGATGCAGTACCATTTATGACAGCGATATCACCCAAGGCGAAACCGGTGACTTGTTGGCTGAATGTTGCTGTCACTGCAATCGGGGAGGCGCTGGGATATGATCCTCCTGTAGTTGTTAATGTGATTGATGGCGCTATCATTACTGGTTTACGCTTCTTCCGCATCAAAGCAGGACAAACACCATACTCATACAACATGGAGCTAGTATACTACCACAATGACACTATTTTTTTGGCAGAGGATACTGGAACTTGGGTTCCATCAGCGGGCCCTTCTTGGCGGCAAGTTAGTCGCCGTGCCATTATCGGCCAGCTCAGGGGTGTCGAAGACCAGAGTGACTCTGTTGAGAGGATTCGCGGTGTATCGCGGGTCCTTGAGATAATCCATCGAATGCTATACACTAACCATCAGACATTTTTACAGGTACACGGCCGCCTGCCGCCCTGCGCCGACGTCCATCTTCGCCTCCATCTCTACGAAGATGTACGAGACATGACCCGCACCCGCGCTGTCAACGCGCAGAGTCACTACCGATGCAGTGCCCCGTAGATCGAGACCGCTCTGGTACTCGGCGCCAGCACATGGCATGTTGAGGTGACAAGCCATGACGAAATCGCTACCAGCCCATGTCTCGGGATTGATGTCTGCCCTTGCGCACGACAGACTGTTCCCCTGGTCATTGAAGGCGCTAACCAGGTTCACCCATGCCTCTGTGATGCCCATCCTGTACGCTGGTGTCTGATTGCTGCCGTTGATGTCGAACTGGAATCCGGTGAGGCCGTCGGCGGTGTGCGCGAACATGGTGTTGTATCGCGCGTTTGCCACATCAGCTGCGGCTGCTACCTGGACGGCCAACAACTTTGACGCGGATGCTGACGAGAGGGTAGCCTTGATGCTGTAGGTGTCGCCGGGAATCGTCTGTTTGGTCGATTGCCAGGTCTTCCACCTGAACGGCAAGGTGCCACCCTCAGCCAGCCGAGACGCGAAGATCTGAGAGACCACATCCTCTTGGAACCTGTACGTGTCGATCGAGAAATGGATGTCCTTCAGCTCAAACCCGAGACCAGCCCCAGCCGCAACAGCACCACCAGCAGCTCCTGGGATCATCACCCCGCCGTCCATGAGCGTGATGCGGATCTCGATCGGTGGAAAGAGACTGAGGTCGATGATTCGAGGGTCGCCGGACAAGAACCCGAGCCAGTTGTCAATAATACCCTTTTGTGCCGTGTTTTCTGTCAGGGTTACGTTAGCCCTGGGTTGAGAGACCAACCGGCAGGCCCCTGAGAGTTGATAAATCCCTGTCCTCCATGGACCGTCAACAAAGTGTTGAAGAGCTGGGCGTAATCGTTGATCGAGTCCACAGACTGGCCACCAACCAGCACCTCGAGCCGCCTGATGAGCGAAGACGTGTACGGTGGAAACTTGCAAAAACCAGCCGTCGTAGTCGGTGTCGCTTCAAAGAACATGGCGAACGAGTGAAGGTCGGCAAACCCATGGGTAGGCAGCCGGACCGCCACCACCGACCCCTGCTTGATGCCGGAGTTGGCGGAGAGCGTGGAGAGCTGTACGCGGGACGTGGAGTGCTGACCGAGCGTCTTAATGAGGTACTGCATGGACTTCGGGATCGCGCGATTGTACCAAGAACCGTCAGAAGACATGGTGTGTGTTGTATACCTTCTACCTTAGATAAAAATCCGGCTAGCTTAGGAACTTACCAAGCAGCGGGTTGGACGCCCTGTGCGCGTCCACCTTCCTCTCGATGTGCGAAAGGGCGTCGAGTCCGGTCTTCGCGGCCTTGTAGACCGTTCCCAAGACTGGGGAGCTTTCGAGGAGTTTGCTGGGAACGTGCCCGAGAGCTGCGTCCGCGGCACCGGCGGCACCCTTGATGAACCGCGCGCCCTCGCCGACTTTCCTGATCGCGTCCCCCGCCATGTGTCCGATTTTACGCGCGGTGCTCACGACTTTGCCGAAATCAAGCTTCATCCTCTTCGTTTATACCTACCTGGTTAGATAATCTTCTCGCAGGCAGAACGTCCTTGTCGAGCGCCATGTACTTGAGAATACCCCCGATCTTCCGCGCCTCGACCCCCATGGCCTTTTGCGGGGATATCCGGAAAGTCAGCTGAACCACCCAGTCGCTGTACAGCTGGATCGGTGCGTCGTCCTCGTCTAACAGGCGCAGGCTGATCGACCTAGGTGAGTCTCGTACGTGCTGCCACAGTGGACTCTGCGCCTGCCATATGATGGGCTCGAGAAATTTGGACAGGTTCGGACAACACGCCAACAGACCGCCGTAGACCGTCCCGTGGGTCGCCGAAACCACATTCCCGCGCACGATGTCCGAGTAAACATACACGGCCCGCAGCCGCCCGTTCGTGGCTGGTCGGTTGCTGTAAACGACGAACTGGTCATTCGACTGATGAATGCCGGGTGTTAGCCCGAGGACCCGCCCGACCGACTCGCCAACCAGGAACTGGAACGGACTCTCTGCAACGAACGTGTACCGACTATTGGCCCGATCATAGGTGACTGTGAAGCTGCTGTCGATTGTCAATAAAGTCGTCTCGATGTTCTGGCGGTTCTCGATGGTGGTCCACGACCCGACCGGCAGTGAGACCGTGTGCGCCGTCGCCATCGTGACCTCAAAGGTGTTGTTATTGCTGTTGATGTGTGTCTGCTCGTAGGGAATCGTCAGCAAGGTCAGCCCCACGTCGTGGTAATCCTCTAGCAGGCCAGCAGGGATGTCCCAAATTGGATCATGTAGACCGCCCCTGGTCCTGTTCTCGGTCCTCAGCGTCAACGTCCTGCACTCCTGAACGTACTCCTTCATTCTCTACAATGACTTCAGAAGTTATTTCGTTCTTGCCGTGGATCACGACCTTGCCACTCTCTCCCGCAAGCCCACGCGATTTCCTCTTTAGGACCCTCCTCTCCTTCCCGGTGAGCGGCTTGCTCCTACAGTACAGCATGGCTGCCTCGATGAACTCGCGAGGGGTGTCGGGGTAGAGTGTCATCCACTGGGCGATCTGCAGCATCTCGGCGTCGGAAAAGAGGTTGTCCATATTCATAGACCTTTGCAATATAGCATTCGAAATTTTTACAGGGGAGATTCACGAGACCCACTAATACCAGTAAGCTCCCCCCGTCTAAGGGCCCCGGATACGTGCTTCGGTTCCTTCTTCTTGATCATTGCTCTCAGATGCTGGTTCAGTCCTTGTTGTGTATTTGATTTTGGCTTTAACCCGCAATCGGCACATTCATAGTCGATACTAGAAAATCGCGACCCGCCTTCAAGTCTCGCTGGTTCTGGCGAGGCAGCTACTGGTGGTGCTACTGGGACAGACACTGGAGCGGCCGCTTCAGGTTTTTGGTCATAGGCGGACAAGGGAGGGTACGCGACAGGTTTAGCGTTTGCCATGATGGCGGACATCAACATCGCGTCCCTGAACCCGCGGGTCTCGGCGACTTTGCCTTTCTTGGCGGGTCGGCGCACTGGGGTCGAGTGGATGATGATGGAGTTGGTCATCGTGCTCGTCGTGGGCATTTGGGCAGTGGTGCGGACCTTGCGGCGAGGCTTGTGTGCTTTCTTACTTGGGCGTTTTGACGTCTTCCGAGGCATCATGTGCTTTATAACACTGTACTAAGATTTTAAACAGTCCACGTGATTGGGCCAAATATCTCCCCACTTGCCGGCAATCCTGACTTGGACCTGCATTTGAGGGGCGGGTCGAGATACACCACAGCACTACCAGAACCCAGCGGCTTATCCACCCTCAAGAGTATCTCATACACCCCGTCAGCCTCGTCATAACCAGGCGCGACTCGCCAAGATGGACCGACAAGGAGCCTGCCGGTTGTGCCAGGCCCATAAATGAAATTCACGGCATCTGGCAGAAGTCTGTAGGGGTGGCCGATGTCCAGAAGGGCGGGCGCACCTTGCGTGAAATGGACCCGGAGATAGAACGCGCTAAGTGTGGTCGGGGGCGATATGACAGCCCCGTTTTGATCTCGAAAGCTCAGAGTTCCCTTTGGTCCGAGTTCCCAGAGCTCTGGCTGCATGTAGTCATAGGCCACCGTTCGCATCCCGGTTATCGAGAATGGGATTCTATGGGCCTCGCGCTCGTCTGTGTAGACAGCCTCATTGAGGTATGATGTCGTGCCTACTTGAAAACCCCCGTCCCCATAAAACTTTGCCGTCGATGAGGACGTAATGATGAGGGTGGAATGTGGATTAAAAGAAGCCGTTGGCGTGAACGTCACAGTGAACAAGTGCGTTAGACCTCCTAGAGAAGGAGAGAATGGCGTCGGTAATTCGATGGATACAACGATCCATCTAGTCGATCCACTTATCCAATTTGCCGCGGAAAGCGTGCCTCCCTCCCAATCTGCGCCCTTTATAATGGTGCTTACGGGGTTGGTATTACTTAGAGACGTGGAGTTATAGTACAAATCAACTGTGAACTTTTTTATGTGTGGGAGGTCTGGTAGTACCCCGTAGACAGCAACTGGGTACGTCATGGGCGTATTCCCATGATTGTATGGCGGCAACTTGGCGACGGCGTGGACGATGTTATCTTTCGTTGTCAGAAGTTCCGTGTAATAAAGGTTCGCCACCCCGGGAACAGGAGAGGAGAAGTAGTTACGGCCCATGATCGAACAAATTAGCGATTGTGTGCCGCGGTGAGTGAGCCGCAGAGTTTTTCTTGATGTTGAGTAAAGGCCTGTTGAGTTCGTGGTCGTAAGCGAGATGAACTCGACATTGTTCGTATTGTCGATTATTTCGCACGCGTTGATAATCGTCTGGTGGGCGCTGTCCAGATGAAAAACTAACCTCACCTGACCAGGCGCATACGGAGCTATGATCGGAGCGGCTGTGAAAATGCCTGTCACGGAATTCGCTAGCTTAGTCATACTGCTCAGACCAGTGGGAGCGGAATAGGAGATGTATCGATCAATTAAACCATCGGACCGTCTCCTAAACGCTATCCAGAAGATCGTCTTACTTGCCCACGTCGCGTCGAGTGTATACTCAGTGGCGATCTTCCGGTTTTGATATAGCCCGATCTTCCCGTTCGTCTTGTCGATATTGATCCCACAAACCGACCACCAGTTGTCGGCTGCTCCTTGATTCCTCCAGCAGTTGTGACCGTCCGTGAAAGCGGGGTGGTACTTTCCCGTTATGTCGTTGTGATCCGAGAGCGAGACGAATGCGGTGCCGGACGGGACGATCATTTCGAAACACAGGACAAACGGACCGTCGATTTCCTGGTCGCTGAACACGACGCACTTCTCAGGAGGTGTGACATCGTTCGCGGCCAGCCCGTAAAAACTCGCGGGATCGGGCGTGAACTCGTACTTGTCGTGTGTCGGCTGCAAAGTCGTAGCGGGATCTCGCGAGAAATGCAGGAGGCTATGGAACGTCTTGGACGGTCCGCTTACCGTCACGGTCTCTCCGGTCAAGTGCGGGGCGTCGCGAGGACACGAGAAACGAGGCGTGATTTGGACCGTCTCCTGCGACGAGTGTGGCAGAAGATAGTCCCAAACCCCGGCGCCGGTCACGGATCCGATCACGGACCCGTCCGCGACGATCTCGTAATTTGCGGGCGTCTGCGCGCCGTCGCCCCATCCCGTGGAATGGTCTGCGTACATCTGCACGCCGATCCTCGCCGGTCTCGTCGTCGTAAAGTAATGGCTGGGTGTTCGAATCGCCGGGACGAGCGGGTCTGTCTTCACTAAGCCCACAACAGCCATTTTTCGCTGGGTAGTAGACGTCGTCATCGTCGCGTCATTGTAGATCGTCACATCGGCCGACACGAGTTTCCCATGATCCGCCGACGTCAACGCGCACGTAACCGCGTCCTCTCCGCGCAGTCCCCCGTCCACGTCAAGCTGGAAACTACCCGCGGCGTCGGTTAACGCGACATCGTCGACTTTCCACGAGATGGGCAGTTTCCGTTGATAAGCCCACGGCGTTGTGTTCTTGATCCCTATCTTTAGAGGCGGCACACCGCCGTCGCCAACGACTACCCACGTCTGGTAAGGCGCGGTCGTTCTCCAGTAACTCTCGGTCGGCTGGTCGATCCGCCCTATGTCCCAGGCCGTTAGAGGGGCGTATGTGCGCGTGATGTGGAGGCCGTTAGAGAGTCTCTGCATCCTATTCAGGTCCCTAGTCGTCGCAAACCCGACCTGAGAGAAACTCATCAGTTTTCCAAAATACGCATGACCGGTGCTTCCAAAATGGATTTCGTCCATGTGAGGACCGTCTACAGTCTGGCTTGCGTTGATCGGATCCAAAGCCCCAAGAACCTGGACTTGGTACGTGCATTTCCCGTCGCTGTCTCCTCCCGTGACCGTGTAGGGAAGAAGTATGCGGATATCCTGATTGTTTGTGATCGTGAACGTAGTTCCAGGGGCAGACAAGGTGCCGTTCTCGTATTGGATCGTGAACATGGCGCTAGGGCTGGGCAATGTGGTGTATCCAACACTGTGCCTATCAAATAGCCAGTCGATCTGATCGCGCGTCAATATTCGGTCTGCGACGATCTCGGAAATTGTCGCGTATTGGTCGAGCAGTCGCAAAGAGGAAATCCGAATCCAATCTGCGACGATGCCCCCGTCGACCTCTAACATCCCGCTTGTCTCGCCTGTCGTGACGGCCGTCCATTCGCTGTAGTTGTCGCCCAGTCTCACTCGCGTCGGGGCGCTCGGGTATACGTAGCGGACCCCGTTAACGGTGATGTGCGAGTCGAAGGGATGGACCTGCAGCTGAAGGGACTGGAGATCGCTCTCGAGGTCCGCAATTCGCTCGTCCACCGTGTCCTCTCCGAGCCCTGTGCTCAGGTTATAATTGGCAGGATTCCCGCTAACCACGACCATGTTGTTCTAATATTATCTAAGACATTAACTATAGCGCCAATGAACCCAGTCCCAGACGCCCCAGATTCGCCAACGAGCCCCGCCGCCGCCGACGTGGAATCGACAGCACCCAGGAGCCCGTAAAGACCGAGGAGGTTAGCAAGGCCGTGAAGTACAAGAAGGGCGCACAACTCTCCGAGGAGCAGAAGCAGGCCCTCAGGGACAAGATGCGGCCGTACCACCAGAAGAGGAACGAGGAGCGCGCCAAGAAGCGCCAGGAGGAGCGCGAGGCCGAGATCACCAAGCGCAAGGTCCTTGAGAAGGAACTCGAACTCCAGCGGCAGAGACTGGTCGAGCTCGAGCTGGAGGAGAAGCGAAACAAGTTCCGGATAGAACGACTGTTGGCCGCCGAGGAGGTCGCCGAGACTCCGACGGACACCCCTCGACCCCGCCGCGGGAAGAAGCCAAAGTACGAGGTCGAGCAGGAGGAGCGCGAACAGGCCGCCAAACCGAAAGCCCCTCCGCCTGCCGTGAAGACCGCGCCGACTCTCACGCCTTACGAGCAAAGGATGCTGGCTATCCGGGCATCCCTGCTGGCCTCGCTCAACGACGACTAAAAATCTCTGCCTTCTAATAAATGCCAGAAATCGAGAGCATCCACATCGAGACGCCGCTCGCCAACAAGGACCTCAAGCTGAAATACGCCAAGACCCGCCAGGTCCCATCCAACGCGCCAAGGCTGCACTTTATCGCCTCTTTTGTGGGCATGCGAGGGACCGGGAAGACGACGGCGGCCATCAACATGGTCAAGGCGTACTTCGACGCGCACTCTTTCGACAAACTGTACCTGATCTCGGGGTCCGCCACGACCGAGCCGAAGTACAAGCTCCTTCCGACGCCCGCCATGAGTATGGAGACGTACACGGACGACAGCTTCAACCAGATGGTGGCGGACATCAAGAAAGACCTCACGGAATACGAGGAGTACCAGCGGGACTTGAAGGTGTGGGAAAAGTTCAAGAAGGAGTTCTTAGACGGCCAGAAGACCGAAGAAGACATGGACCTCAACATGTTTTTGACCCTCGACAGGCTTCAGTTCAAAGAGCCCGAGACGCGGTTCCAGTACGGGCCTCCCTCCTCGATCATCCTCATCGACGACATGGCGGGGTCAAAGCTCTACCGGGCGGACTCGAAAGGTCCCGTGTCGTCCTTTGCATTCAAACACCGGCACCTGTTAACGTCCATGGTCTTCGTCAACCAGTCATTCACGAGCGCGGGAGTTCCGAGGTCCGTCCGCGCCAACGTCTCGTTCCTCGTGCTCTTCCGCACCAAGGACCGGCGGGCCTCGCGACAGATCGCAGAAGAATCGGCGGGTCACACGTCACCAGAGGACTTCCTGGCACTGTGGGAGTACGCCACCCAAAACAGCCCACACGACTTCCTCGCGGTCGACAACGACGAACCAGACGACTCGAAACGCTATAGGAAAAACTTTGATACCTACTTGGTCCTGAAAAAATAAAATCTATTCTTATTACTATACACTTGCGATGGACTTGAAGCAGGCATTTTCTCAGCCCACGACGCCCTCCCCACAATATAGCCTCCCAGACCCAGCCACTCACAATTGCGCGGGGCTCAAGGTGAATAACAACTCCTACCGTGGCAGTTCCGACCGCCGAGATCTGGTGCTCAACCTGGCCACACTCGTGCGCTACCTGACCGGCGCCAGAATAGCACCAAGGTCCACGAGAGGATGGCGGCGTTTGTGCGAGAGTGCGGGTACGACGGCGAGCTGCCCCCCACGCATACCGGGATAGGCCACGAGTGCCGCCAAAAGTTGATGCACATCATCGCCATGAAACGCAAACCCCGCAACCCCCCCCTCCGCCAAAGGCCCCTCGCCCCCCGAAAATCAAAAAGGAAGTCATCCCTCGGAGCCCCAAGAAGCGTGGTAGGCCCGCGGGGTCGAAGGACACAAAGCCGAGGACTCATAATATCGACCCCGAAACAGGTCTTCCCAAGCCTTGGGGGAGGCCTAAGAAAGGGAAGTCGGGTGGCGATGACAAAAGAACCTAAAACTCACGTTTTCTTTATTCGATTTGATATCTATTTGCACCATTGTGTGCGCCTTGAGTAGAGCTTTCCGGGGACACCAAGAACGTCGAAAACGGACTACAAACGAGAAAGTTACGCCACTTGGCGCGAGAGGGTGTGGGAAGGGGGCGGCGGCCGGTGACAGAGGTCTGCGCGAAGCGCGCGGAATGATTTCCGACATTTTCGACCATTCCGATTTTTTTGGCAGGCATCGAGAGAAAGTTCCCGGGCCTTGAAAACTTCTTGTCAAGGGGTGCCAGTGTTTTGGGACTTGTGAAATTTTAAAAAAGTTGGCTCGAAATTCATCAACCCTTGGCTGCAAGTTTTCATACCCTAAAAATATTAGCTCGATGCCCAAGAATCGAAACAAAAATCAACAGTGCGTTCAAAAATCCCAAATTTTTTTCTAATGTATAGGTATAAGTACCCGCCATGGTCAAAGTCGTCAGGTCCGAGGAAGAACTCCGCCAACGCCGGGAAGCGCAGGCCCGCTACGGCTCAAACACCCAGAGAAGGCCGCCCTACAGCGAATGAGAGCGATGGCCAAGAAGGACCAGTGGACACCCACCGAGAAGTGGTTGGAGAAACACGGGACAGATTGCGAAGAGGTCAACGAGGTGCGAGCAGTCGTCGGCCTCCCAGAAAAGGAGTGCAAACCCCAGGAAGCACCTTCAAAGCCCGCGCCGCCTAAGAAGACATTGGCACACCCCGCCCTTTGGTCCTTGGACGACGCCAAGAACATGGTCGCGAATTTGCCGGAGACGCTAAGCCCCGCTGAGGGGGCGGGAAGGAAGAGGGCGCAGAGGGCCAAGGGGCAGATTTCGAGGGGTTCTGGGAAGACATACCTCGCGCGGTTGACAAAGATCCTCAGGCATCTAGGATACGAACCAGACAAAGACGGTGCCAAACCTGTGACGCCCCTCCTCGACACCAAGAAAGTGCGCGAGGCCGTAGACGCCCTGTCTGAGCCTTCCGAGAGGGGCGGCAAGAAGGACCGCGCCATCACCAAGAAGACGAACGCCAAGGACCTTTTCTCATCGATCAACTCGATCGATAACCAGATGGATGCCGGCAAAAGGATCCCGCAAGACGTGCGCGAGGCCTACGTGGAGGACATGGCGACGTCCCAGGAAGGTCTCGAGGCCAACGCGGAATTCGTGAGCGAAAACAAGCCACCAGCCCACCCATGGCCCGAGCTCGTCGAGTTGCGAGATAAGGCCGTCAAAGAGGGCTTGGAGAGCGACAAGGCGCTCATCGGCCTCCTCTACTTTTCCGGCGAAGAACTGCCACCTGTCAGGCTCGACTACCACGACGCCCGGATTGTGAAATCGGCGAAAGAATTGGGAAAGACCGAGAACGGCTACATCCCAAAAGAGTACAGGTTCATCATCAACGCCCACAAGACCGCGCCGGTCCTCGGGGCGATAGATTTTGTAGTCCCCAAGAATCTGAAAACGTTGCGAGAAGCGCTCGACATGCGGAAAGACAGGCCTTACTTGTTCATGCCTTCTCGAGGCAAAAAAGCCCCAATGTCAGTCGAAACATTCGGCGCGATCCTCCGCAAACATTTCCACGGCGTCGACAACGCTCGCCAGGCTTTCGTGACCCAATTTGTCAGGTGCAGGCATGGCGGCGAGGAAGCGGTTTGCGAAAATGATGGCGCACTCGGTCAACGTCCAGATCCAATACGAAAGAATGAGGAATGATTGATTCGCTCACTTGTTGAAAATTGATTGTCACCCTTTTATAACGTAGTTATAAAAGTCCCGGGTTTTTTCGACCATTGAGAAAGTCTATTCTTTTATTGATTAATAAAATCCAAGTTTTTGTCCAACCCAGAAAATTCCAACCCGAGTCCAGCCAGAAAAAAAAATCTAAGCATAGAGGTATACACACATTCATCATGACGACCAAAGTTTACCTGAAGTACAACCCGCGCTGGCTCCCAGCCCAACAGATGGCAATCGACAATGGAGAGAAACTAGGCCATCCTTTCTTGGCAGCCCTCGACAAGGACGAGAAAACAGCCAAAAAGTACACGAGCGTCAGGGATGTCGAACACCTTATGGAAATTCACAAGGAGTGTATCGACCATCCACACATCGACATGCACTGCCTTTACGAGATGGTCAAGGAGGATCACCCCTCCTGGATGCACTTCGACCTCGATGACATCTACCCAAAAGGAGAGGACATCCCAGACGTGCTCCACCACTTCATACGCATTTTTGAGGCCTTCTGCTTCGATGTGCTGGAAAAAACCCAGACGGCTTCAAGTATCTCATCTCAGGCTCACCGAGAGAGAAAGGAGACGGCATGAAGGTGTCATTTCACATAGTGGTCAAATACCTAAAAACCACCGACCTGGCCGCGAGACACTACATCATCAACGAATTTGGCTATTATGTCCGCAGCCACTTCCTCGACCCCGACTCGACATTTCACAAAGACGCGGCGCTCCTCATCAACCGAGAGAAGGGTTGGCCGTACATCCAGAAAAAATGGGAGACGTTTGCGGACATCCCCAAGGACTGCGCGACGGATGGAAACATCAAGCTGGTTATCGATGAGTCGATTTACACGAAAAACAGATGTTTTCGGATGGTGGGCCACCACAAGTTTGGCCAGCACGACCCCAACGCGGTATTGCGCATCATCAGCGGGTCGGACGACATCAAGGACCATCTAGTCAACATTTACCCCACAACCGACCAGACAGGCGTCCAGACCGTCGAGATGCCCGAGGGGTGGAAGGAGCACTACATGAAGAAATCCGGAAACGCTGGAAGGAGGGCTCCCAGTGCGTCCATCTCTATGTGGAAAACCGTTTCTGGGACGTTTGTGGACGCTTCGAAAGTCGCCAGATCAGTCGAGGCCATCGCGAAGGTGTCGCCAGGGTCCAGGTACATGAATACACAGGAACAGTTTTCTGTTATGCGCGGGGGCGCCGTCAAAGTCTCTCGCTTTACATTGGACCCAGGCACCAAGTGTCTGATATGCAAGGAGAGCCACAACAGTCCAGGTCACGGGCCAAGGGTCGAGGAGTATAGCGACGGTGAGGTGGCGTACACCTGTTGGGCCGAGAAGCCCAAACCGTGCAAGACGCACATCAAGATCGCCGACCGGTTCGAGTACATCTCCGACAAGGTCGAGTTCACCGAGGTGTACAGCGAGGGGAAGGTGCGCCACTTCGACCTGGCGCCGATCGTGCACTCCCTCCATCCAGGCAGCACCGAGAAGCTCACGTACATCACCCAGTCGAGCATGGGCACTGGGAAATCAGAGGCAAACCGCGCCATGATCGCGGCGGTCCTCAATCTCTACAAAGATGCGCGAGTGTTGCTGATGTTCGCCAACATCTCCCTATCCAGGCAGGAAGAGTACAACCTCAACAAAGATGTCATTGATCCAGCCCTGAACGGCGGCAAAACGAGAACGCGTGCTGAACTGCTGGCTGATTACAGATACTTCCTCAACTATCTCAAGAACTCTCGCAAGGAGGAAGGCGCCAATGACTATTGGATCACCCACCCACGCGTGCTGGTAGTCCTCAACAGCATCCTGCGCCTACAGGACCGCAGATTCGACGTCGTTATCTTGGACGAGGTCGACAGCATTTTTAACGCCTTGTCTAATGCCGTCATGAGGGACCGAGAGAACGTTTTCAAGGCACTCATGGACATCATCACGAACGCCAAAGTATTGATAGCATCGGATGCCAACATCACGGCAGGGGCTGTTAACTTCATCAGGTCCCACAGACCAGCCACGGACTTTCGCGTCATCAACAACGAGTACGTTAGACCTACTAACAGGGTGTTACATTTTACACGCATCAAGCCAGGGAGGGGGTGCGAGAAGGAGTGGATATACCAGGCGTCGAAGCAGGCAAAGAAGTTTCTGGACGCTGGCAAGACGTTCGTGCTGGTCAGTTCTGAGGCAGGCGGCACGCTCGACAGGGTCCGCGAACAGCTCGGAGACTCTCTCAACGGTGTCAACACGCGCCGATACACCAGCAAGACGCCGAAGGGCGACCTCGACCTGGGAGCGAACGAGGCGTGGAAAGATGTCCAATACCTCGAGTACAGTCCGACCATATCCGTTGGCGTTTCGTACACCCTTCCCACGTTCGACTCGATGATCGTCATGGCTCGGAACAGTGACAAGCACGCCCCATACACCACTACACTCCAACAAATGCACCGCGTAAGGCAGCTGCGAGAGGGCGACGTGCACGTTTTCTACCTCGACTCGACCACGCCCGCAACCAGACCGCTTGCGGATTTCAAGCTGATCAAGAGCCACACTCGCCAACAAGTCGACGAGATGTTCATGATGATGAAAGGGTTGAAATCTAGCGTCATTAGTTCATGGGGCGAGGACGGGGAGCGCCTTTTTGGCGACACATCCCCAGCGTACAATTTACTGTGCCGCAACCTAGAAGCATTAGGGGCGTCAAGGAGCCATTACGACGAACTTATGATAAGGACGCTGAGGGAGCGGTATGGTTACAAGATAGCAGGAGAAGTCCAGGCGGGCAGGTCGGAAGAGGCACCAAAGCTGAAGAAAATAGAGAAGGGAGAGTTTGAGCCGCGGATGATCAGCGCCGAGGAGTACCGCGAACTCACGGCGAGGGCAGGTGACCGTGACGCGATATTGACAGACGCCGAGTGCAAGCTCGTCGAGATGTACGAACTGTGTCATGACCGGTACAAGATATCAGAGGACCTCATAGACGAGGGCCTCATCAAGGAGCTGGCCGATGAAAAGGCTCGCGAGACGTACCATGCCAGGGAGCAGTACTCTCGCGTGACAGAGCTCGGATGGGAGGCGGCGATTGGCGAGGGCATCGTCGACGACCGCGCGAGGAAGAGTGAGAACGTCTTCGGGCTCGTCAGAACAAGAAGATCGATCACGCCTACCGCCTCACAATGGCCAGAAAACTGCTGGCTGGCAGTGGGATCATGGAGTTTTGCTTAGACGGCAAGAGTGCATCGTCGACGGCTATCAGCCGCGAGAGGCTGACTGAGGCGGTGAACAAACTCGACCGGGATTGGTGTATACCTACCAGGGGAAGTTCCGGTCGGTGTTTGGGTATCGACGGAGGAGCAAGAACGGACCTGGGTGTCTAAGTTTCGAGCAGTGTGTGGGGGTCCTCGAGTCCATCCTCGCGTCCACGTTGGGCATTAATATGAGAACTTGGCGCGAGGAGCACGAGAAGGCAAGCGACGCCTACGTCTCTAAAGAGTGCATGATCGAATTCTTTGAGAAGTATAAGCCAGAATGGTGGGGGAAGCAGGCAGAGATAGCGGAAGATATCAGAAAGTAAGGGAGTTCAAGATGCCTAGTGACTATCAGTTTGCGTTTCGTTAAATCAGGGGCAAAACGGCAGCGATGACTATGCCTGACCAGGGCTCCAAATAGAAATCCCTTGCCGGTTAACACCCACAAATACGCTTAGACATTTTTGAAAGTGGCGCATCCTTTTGAAAAAAAGACCCTAAACCCCGCCACCCCCTCTCCCGCCCTTCCCGAGTACCGCGAGGACGCAGACCCCTGCACGAAAGTTCCGCGAATTTCCCGACCAGGGCTGGGTTTTCCAGCGACCCGGGTGCGCGCTGGGGGTGAGCTTGACTTTTCGAGGTCCCGCGTTCTGCCAACTTTTGAATGCTTTTGTTATAAAAGTTGGCAGAACGCTAACCTTCTCCCGTTCTCACCACCCCCGCTGTCCGCGGTCGGTCATGGTTGAGCAAAACGGAAGTCACATTTTTTCACGCCGCCCATCGACCCGGGTGCGCGCTGGGCGGTGAGCTTGACTTTTCGAGGTCCCGCGTTCTGCTCAACTTTTGAATGCTTTTGTTATAAAAGTTGAGCAGAACGCTACACCCTCTCCCACAGTTTTCACCCACCCCCGCTGTCCGCGGTCGGTCATGGTTGAGCAAAACGGAAGTCACACTTTTCACGCCCGTCACGAACCATCGCACCCCCAGGCTCGGGAGTAGGAGGGGATCGGTAGGCGGCAGACCCACGGCTGGTGGTGACGGATGCCAGCATTATAAAGCACGTGGAAACCAAGGTCGTCCACAAGCTCCAGCCCCAGTTCACGACGCTGCACACCGCGGCACAAGCTTCGGAAACGCATGCGGCACTTGTCTCTCGCCTTAACCAGGTGGAGGGCAAGTGTGGCGTGCTCCTGAAGAAGCTTGAGGCCATCACCGCCCACACCGAGGCCCTGGCCACACAGGTCCCCAAGATAGCGGAGCAGACGGCCACCATTGCATCCCAGCCACCCCGGCAGGATGCTGGCGACCTCCCGCCGCTCTCCTACGCGGACCTGCTGCGGTCAGCGACCGCCTCCACCACCGACGCCATCGCCACAAAGCTCCAGGAGCTGGAGGACCACCGCCAGGCCCAGCAACGGGAGGTCACCGATCGCGCTCGCCGCGAGTGCCGAGTGGTGCTACGTCGCTTCCCCCAGAAGCCAGGTGAGACGTCAACCTCTCTTGCTGACGAGCTCAAGAACCAGCTTCTTACCCTCATGGGCCTGGTAGGTGAGGTAGAACTGCGTGGGTGCCACCGCCTTCCCCACTCACGGGACAAGGCGGCTCCCCCACCAGTCCTACTCACCTTCTCCTCCCCTGAGGATAAGCAGCGGTTCCTCTCTCGTCGCAAGCGGTTGCACGACCTCACCTGGACGCTGGATGACGACCTCACCCCCGCTCAGCAACAGCAGCGACGCGACCTGTGGCCGGAATACCTCCGCCATAAGCAGGACCCCCAGAAGCCCAAGGTGTACTGGAGGGGCGGGGACCTGATGATCAACCACAAGATGTGGACGCCCCCAGCGGGCTAGAATAGCAATAGCCCTAGCTTGTAACCATTAGAATGTTGCCTAGCTGTGCCAACACACCTAGTCACGTGCCGCCAACGCACGGTACACAACCAGCCATAGCCTAGTCCTAGTACAGCCATGCTACGCCCTGGCTATGTTCAGATTACTTGCCCACGCTCCTTGCTATGATATGCTCACATGGGTCTTATTGCACCCACAGTTTGCCGGATCGTTAGCCTGTCCTTTTAGCTAGCCGCGCCCGATTGCAGCTGTGGCATGCCTTTGGCATGAAGGAGACTGGGGGTCTCTGCCCTTTCTCCTGTAGTGCACACACAGGGATTAAAAGCACTTCGGTGCTCCGTGACTCCCCAACGGGAGCACGAGTTTAATTAATTAATTAATTAATTATAAAGCACCTCTAAAGCCCGGCGATCCTTGAGCCAAGGTTGGCGGGGGTTGAGAAGGGCCAGTAAGCCCGTGACGGGTGTCAGTAAAAAAGTCAAAAAACTCCAATATTTTATCACTCAATTATCACTCAATCATCATCACTCAATAATAGCTCCCCGGTACCCCACAAGCCCCTATCACTCAATAGGGGTTATATATACCGGATTTATTCAAATCTCCATCAGCTTGAATTATAATAATCTAGCTCGACAAGCGCGGATAATTAATTAATTAATTAGACTCGTGCTCCCGTTGGGGAGTCACGGAGCATTAACCCCGATGAATGGATGGATGGGTGCAAACATTCCTACCGGTCTAATCTATCTACATTGGCTACATACTACATCTATCTAGCAACATTCTAACTACATCATCTATCTAGGCAGCCGCACGCTGCCCTAGGGGGAGCTATCTAGCGTGCCTCCCGTGGGATTGCACACGCGGGCGCTTCCCCACTGGGGGGGCTCGTTGTCCTCTATGACCTGGGCCCACTTGGCCTTGTCCATCATCTTCTTCCAAATCACGGAGAGGCCGAGGCCCCCATGTCCTCTACTAGCTGTTCTTTGAAGGTGCGGGCCTTGCGGCGTCTAACATCACTGGGCCCAGCCCACGTCAGGAGGTGCCGGCCAGGCTGGGCTGGTCGCAGTCCTGCGGGGGGGCCACGTGAGGTGTCTACCTGATTGGTGCGAGCTAGGTGCCCTACTAGCTGCAGGCGGCGTTGCTTAATTGTGCTGGTGATATAGGGCATGCCCTGGTACAGGTCCTCATTGCGGACATGAGCAGCATATCCTACTCTGAAAATGGAACGCAGCATGCTGGTGACCGCGCCGTCCAGCTTGCGGGCCAGGTCGGCGGTGAGGGTCCACGTCTCGGCGCCATACGTGAGAACAGGAAGGACGAGGACCTTGAACAGGTCCTGTTTCTCGATCTTGCCCAGGGGCTTGCGCCATTAATTAATTAATTAATTAATTAAACTCGTGCTCCCGTTGGGGAGTCACGGAGCACCGAAGTGCTTTTAATCCCTGTGTGTGCACTACAGGAGAAAGGGCAGAGACCCCCAGTCTCCTTCATGCCAAAGGCATGCCACAGCTGCAATCGGGCGCGGCTAGCTAAAAGGACAGGCTAACGATCCGGCAAACTGTGGGTGCAATAAGACCCATGTGAGCATATCATAGCAAGGAGCGTGGGCAAGTAATCTGAACATAGCCAGGGCGTAGCATGGCTGTACTAGGACTAGGCTATGGCTGGTTGTGTACCGTGCGTTGGCGGCACGTGACTAGGTGTGTTGGCACAGCTAGGCAACATTCTAGGCATGGCTGCCTTAGCGGCAGTGACGCCATAGGGCCCGGTACTGGCGTAAAGCGTGCCAGGCGAGGGAGATGCGGTGGTCCACATCCACCTCGCAGCTAGGGAGCAGGCTGCCCAGCAGCTTAACGCGGTCCCGATACAGGACTCGAGAGCCGTCTAGGAGATAGAGGGGCGGCGCTGAGGTGGTGAGCCCAACCGCCAGGGCCTCTGTCTTCTTGCTGACCTCAAGCCCCACTGCACGGGCCTCGAGAGCCAGGCAGTCAAGCCATGTCTGCACGTGCTCAGTGTCCTCAAAGAGGGTGGTGTCGTCTGCGTAAATGATGTCTGCCAGCCGAATCTCCGTGTCCGCACCGCCATGCCAGAATTTGTTAGCAACCTGCACTCCTGGTTCCCTGCCCACGATGCGGGCAAATCGCTTGCGCGCCTGAATCATTACGTATTCGACAACAATAATGAACAGGTAGGGCGACAGCACGCAGCCCTGCCACACACCCTTCTGTAAAGGGCATGGGGGCGTGGTCCCGTAAGAAGTGCGCACCGAAGTGGTGGACCCTTCATACAGGTTGCGGATGACAGCAATCAGGGGGCGGGGGATCCGGAACAACTCGAGGATGTCCCAAAGCGCAGGCCAGAAAACTGAATCGAAGGCTTTGATGAAGTCCACCAGCACAAGGTGCAAAGGGGACTCACCAGGCTGAAGGCGTTGCAGTTCCTCCACCAGTCGGCGAGTAGCGAAGAGCGCCTGTACTGTGTTGCGACCTG
The DNA here is from genome assembly GCA_009746045.1 of Mesostigma viride. NCBI lineage: Eukaryota > Viridiplantae > Streptophyta > Mesostigmatophyceae > Mesostigmatales > Mesostigmataceae > Mesostigma > Mesostigma viride. The sequence continues at coordinate 1,302,257 of RPFO01000225.1, read as the reverse complement.
AACGGAAGCCGTGCTGAGTCTCGCTGAGGTGACCGTCCAGGGCCGTGCGCAGGCGGTTCAGGATGAGCCGCATAAGAAGCTTGAGGGGGGCACTTTGAATGCACACCCCTCTGTAGTTGCCGGGGTCGGCAGGCGACCCCTTGTTCTTGTACAGCATCGTGCGAAAACTGTGTTGCCAGGCCGCTGGAGGTGGTTGCGACGACAGCAGAAGGCGGTTGCAGATGTCCCGGAAGAGCAGCATAACACCTGTGTCCTCGAATTCGGCTGCAAGTTTTACAACTGCGGCCGGAATCTCGTCAGAGCCGGTGGCTGCGTCATAACGCAGGCGCTGGACCGCCTCCGTGACCTCGCGAGAGGTGAAAGGAGGCATGTCAGACGGGTCGCCAAGTGGGCCGACCAGCGGGGGGACTAGGTAGTCCGCCGCTGACCTAGGCGGGGCCGGGGGCCCTGCGGGGCCGGCCAGGGCGGCCGGCGGGCGGCGGCGGCTGGGAGCAGGGGTGGGGGCGGCGCAGCTGTCCCCACGACCTCGGCCGTGGCCGTGGCCCAGGTACGAAGCCGCTTGGCTGGGGCGCCGGGGACGTCGTGGCGGTGGGGCCGGCCGAGGCCGTCCGGGTGCCCGAGGCGCTTGTACCAGAACCAGGCCCCCTTGCCGTCGTGCTTCTGCTGGCAGCTGCGCAGGTCCTTGACCATCTGCTGAGCATCTGCCTTCTCAGCCTGCTCGTAGGCGGCCCTCAGAGCTGCTTGCAGCCCAGGTTTGGCGAGCGGATCTCTGTTGCGGCGGAGCATCTGCCTGGCGGCGACCACTGTCGGTGCGTGACGGTGGACAGCAAGCTGCCGACGCGGAGGCAAGGTGGGGAGGGTGCGGGCAGCCAGGCGATACTTGGCGGCGACACCACGGAGGATCACTGAAATATCCCCCGGCGGCGGAATGGCGTGTAACTGCTGTCGGCTGCCCCCGGCGTCGAATACGGCCAGGAAATCATCCCTGTGCGACATAGCGGCCTGCTCTTCTGCTGACATCTTGTCGGCATCCTTCAGCACAATCCGGAGCACTTTCAGATCTGGCTGAGGTGCCAGCTGTCGCGACGGTTTCACCCCAGGAAACCGCAATCTGATGCGAGCGAGCACGAGACGATGATCAGATTCCACCGTGCTGACAGAATCTTGCAGGACGCGAGCATCGACAACTGAGGGGCGCTGAGCCCGACGTACGCAGACATAATCAAGGCACACCACCCGATCCGACGGCCCAAAAAAGGTGGCCAGCTGCTCAGCGGGGCGTGCGAAAGAAGCATTGCATGCAACCAGCGCAGATTCTGCCAGCAGATTCGCAAATAAAGGCGTGTTACCGTTGGCTGTCGTGTTGGTTGGGGAATACTGAGCGCCCCCAGTGCCAACTGGCAGCGTGGCGTTGGCGTCGAGCAGCATAACCAGGAAGTGCCGAGCTGGGATGTTGGCCTCCTCCTCCTTGAGGGCGTCGAAGAAGGCCTCACGTTCCGCCTGAGCTCGACCCGCATGTGGTGCATATCCCACGATAACGGTTAGCGTGTGGTGTGAATGGCCCTCAGTGGCCGAAAAAGTGGCCACTAGCACACGCGGGGACCGCAGCACGATGGACTGGAGCTGCTCTGATGCTGCCGGCGAGCACAAGAGGCCCACACCACCTTGGCCCGGCGCGTCGCCGCCACCATAGTGGAACCGCCAGCCTGCACGCAGGTCGTCGACCAGCAGACCGTTGACCGCGTGCTGAGGGTCAACGGTGCGTCGGTGCTCCTGGACTCCAAGAACAGCGATCTTGTTGTCGGCGCACAGGGCGATCAGCTCGTCGACGCGTTGGCGTGCTGGGGTGCCGCCGCTCGTAGAAGGATCTGCAGGGAGGGTGCGCACGTTAAAACTAGCAATACCAAGAATGGGCCGTTGCCCTATTAGCGGGGGGGTGGGGGTGGGGGTGGGGGTGGAGAAGGGTAGTGCTGGAGGTGGGGGTGGGGGTGGGGGGGGGGGGAGGGGGAGGGTGGCGATTGGGGTTAATGCTTGTCAACGCATGGAGGCTTTCTTTCAGGACGGATATGCGTCGTCTCCGTCCTGGCTGGGGTCGCCGGCGTGTCGACTGGGCCTCATCCCGCTCAAGGCGGGCTAGGAGGCGTGTAAGGCTGGTAAATTGGCGGGAAGGTTGACCGTGGCGTGCCTGGCGACCTTGCATCCTGATCATGCTCGCACGGTGCGACATGAGGATGGAAAGGGGCTTGTTTATAAAGGCTGTGCCCAAAGCCTATTGTACCGCGAGGCCGCGAGGGTGTGCCCTTACCGGGCGCCATCCATACCCGGGACGTGCGTAGACGATGATGACGCAGCTGGGGCGGGCCTGGGACGGCCCGACTTGTGCCGCTTGTTCGGAGCCTGCGCCTCCGTGCGCTGGCCGTTGATGAATAGCACGGGGGTGTCGTGGACGAGGCGGACGTAGACCTTCTGGCTCCTGCTTGGCCTTGGTCGCCACGTCGCTGCCCAGCAGACCATTCTTGATGACTAGCTGGGCCGGTGAGAGGAGGTCGTCGAGGCTCGGCGCGTTCTTCCCGCCTAGGAGCTTGCGGGCCTGGAGTACCTTCACCTTGCTGGCCACATTCGCAAAGGTCACCCGGATGGGGCCAGGCTGGCCCGCCATCCAGGCTGCCGACTCAATGCGGATGCGTTCGTTGCCCAGTTGCAGCCTGCCCACGATGAGGCTGTGGTACAGGCGTTGCGCTAGCATCAGGTCCGTTTCAGGCTGCTGTGCGACCTGGAAATACCGGACCACTATACTGCGTGAGCGCAGGTCCTCCTCGACCGCAGTCTTGTGGGCTGCAGCCCCCCTGCGTGCTGCATCTTCCATCAGGTTGGCAATGTCCGTCTGTTTTACCACGTTAGCATAGCTGGTGGGTGCAGGGGCTGCTGGCTGGGGAGGTGTGGCCAGGGCGGCTTTGACCTCGGCAATGCTGGATTGAAGCGCAGCAGTGTCTTGACGGATAGCAGTGGACAAGGCGCCGAGTTGGGCAGCCATGTCTGCGACTTCCTTATTGAGCTTGTGCAGGTCTGCTTCCGGGGAAGCAGCATCAGGGGTGTTGGCGGTGCCGTGCTCGGCTTCCTTGAAAGCGGCAAAGAGTGCCCGGAGGCAGGGGGCCTGCGCGTGGCTCAGGAAAACAGAAAGTCGAAGCTCTGGCTCGTCCATTTCGGCAAGCTGGTCCGTAGAAATGGTATCGCCAGACGTGGGAAAATAGAGTGGAATGTCATTGGCTTTCAGGTGGTGCAGGATAGCCTGCGCCTCCTCGGCGGTAAGCGAAAAGAACCGGGGCTCGGCGACAACCTTGCCAGGCATGAAGGATGCTGGGTCGAACTCAGCGTCGTCGTCGTCGGCGTCGTCGTCGTCCTCGTCAATGGGGGTGGCCTCGCTGGGTTGAGAAGACGATGGCAAAGGGACCTGGCGGTCCATCTCGTCGGCTGGGGTGACGCAAAGCCGCTTGGAGGAGGCGGTAATGGCTGCCTCGCTGGCCCGGGGCTGCGTTGCTATGGTTTCCGCATCTGCAATTAGTTGCGTAATCGTGTTGGGCGCTGAAGCCTCCCCCTCGGAGAGAGTATGGGAGGCGGTTGACGGAGTTTCTGCCATAGCTGGTTCCGGAAAATACGAACCCTGCCTGTGCTGCGTTTTGTTGATATTGCGCGGATAAGATAACAGCATCCTTTAGCTACCATGATCCGGATCCTCCAGATTTCTGGCGCGCCCGCGCAATGGTTGTCTTATTAATATAACAAGTTGAGGACGGACTTAGAGCTGCCATGCAGCAAAACTTCATGTGTCAAAAGCATGTGCACATGCGTGCAGGGCCGGCTGGATCGAGAGAGGGCATCATGCACGTACATAAGAGCCCGCCTTCAGGCTGCAGCACCCTAGGTAGTGAACATCACAAAGGGAGTTTTGCTGCTGACAGCATGCATGACCAGACGTCGACAACGTTGGAATATTGCATGCACAAGCTTATTGGAATATTGGAATATTGCTCGCTTATTGGATACAAGCTTTGCTTATTGGATACAAGCTTTTTCTTATTGGATACAAGCTTTGCTTATTGGATACAAGCTTATTGGAATATTGCTTGCACATGCAATGCATAAATTTTGTCTTCGAACTTTAACAACCAGTACATCGCATGTATATTCGGCGCCAAAAAACAATGCTCTAGGATTCTGAAATACATTAAATGATGCTTCGTGCTGCAAATCACATAGCATTAGACTGTCTTGTACGGCACATGATTGTAGTACTTGGGGTAGGAGTCCAGCCGCACGTGAAGCCAGTATACACCCAGGCCGCTTGTGGACACCCACAGTGTTTTTCTTCTGGGTGCCAGCCCTGTATACATGCGGTCGATCTCATCCCCGATCCGATGCCAAAACGCACGCACTTGACCAGAAGGCGCATGGCGTATGAATTGGGCAATGTGAGCATAGTCCTCCACTGTATTGTCACTATCAGGAGCAGGTGGGCACGGCACTACCAAGGTCGCGTCCCTACCAAGGTTGGGGAACGCAACCACAAGATCCTCATCTGGCACATCGTGGGTGGGCGACCCAGCGCCGGCTAAGCACCTCCGAGGCATGTGCTCTGCAAATGTGTCCGCGTCCGCTTGCACCTTGGCGAGACTGGGCGCGTCAACGAGTACAAACTCGAAGGTCTTTGAGAGATCGTCCGCCGACGCGATTGGCACGCACTCCCAAAAAAACGCAGGGTACCGAGCATCGCGTAGCGTGTGGACGAAGAGCTGATGGAACGCGTCGGCACGAGCTTTGCCTTGATCAGCAGCGCCTCTCCAAAGATCTGCGAAAAGACAGATCAAATGTTGGGGAAGTTTAGCCAAAACGTCCTTCCGAAGTGGTCGTATGAACCTCTTCGCTATTCGCACATAGCTGCTTCACAGCTCGCTCCTTTCGTCGGACATAAGCCCGGCACTGTGCAACGCACTTGCAAATTCGACGTCCTAATATGGCAGCAGGCCAGCTATTGCTGATACCAGGGTTTCCACGGCACGACTCATGACACTGCATGAGAATTGTGCCGATATAAATTGTGAATCAAGTTACGACGCTCATCGAAATCCTTACCGATGCAGTCTCTCCATGTCAGTCGGCGTTGGTTGTCCTGGTCGGAGAACCAGTATTTTGAGACACGACCTCCTTGTTCAATTGAAGAATTGACGACAAATGGATGCGGGTAATGTCGATTTGCATCCTGCGCACTCATCCGACGCCGTTGAAACCTAGAAAGCTGATTACTAACGACCTCGCCTTTCGGGCTACTGCTTGCTCCGCAATTTTGACTGACGCTGCAAAACAAAGCCAAACTGGAAAATGCCAAAAATGCACTGGCGACGGTCCTGGTGGTCGTGCAAGTTGCAAACTGCCAGCAGTTGCGACGTAACGCCATAATTATCCCCGAGACTTCGCAATCATGGCCGAATGCGGAGGACTTTTCAGCGTGCCCTAGGCAGCATGGCCGCGTGCCCCCCAACAAGGATCTTCCCGCGTCCCGAGCTGCCTGTAAGGTAATCCACCCGGCTAAGGGCCACACCCGCTAAGGGCCACCCCTGGACCCCCCCCCCCCCCCCCCCCCCAGCATTTAGCGCAATTTGGTTTGAAATGACCAGAATATTTAACAACAGGTGCATGGCGGCGTAGCTGCAAGGGAAGGGCCAGCGGTTGCCTCCAGGCCATGCCGTAATTCCAGCTGCTTGTTGTCGGTCGTTGCTTCGTATGTATCCAGTCGGTACTTGCATCGTATGGATTGAGCAACGATCGTTGCACAAGGTTACGTGCTCCGCATAGAGCTCGACAGACGACAAGCAGCTTGTTCACTGTTCCATATGAACCGGCGTTCATTCCCTATGACGACCATAAGCCGTCGAGTCGTGACAACGGATGTCACCCTGAAGGGGTTGGCGTATTATCAAGGAGACAACCAGCGCAGGTCAGAAATCGGGAGAATCCGGACCATGGTAGCTCGAGCCTGCCGTTATCTTGTCCGCGTGTTCGTGGCTTGCGTGTAGAGCGACTAGATGACCTAGACGGCGTATTATGATAGTAATGATCACGGGTGCCAATAGAGGTTGCTGCTGGCTGGTCCGAGTTGGAGCTAGAAAACCCTCGCGACAAAAATGTTATCGCTGTTTCGGTAAACGGCGACAAAGCGGAATTACGGAAGTTTGCTGGACAGTGCTTTCTTTTCCCGTTGCGTCACTGAAAAGGTAAACGGTCTTGCGATGTCAAAACAGCAGCAAGTAGCAGTCGCTGTGTTTAATTGCAATGTGGTAGTTTGATTTAACACATATACTGCCTGAAGCTTTTCAAGGCTTGCTGGGATGTTGCCCATATCAAGGAGACAACCAGCGCAGGCCAGAAATCGGGAGAATCCGGACCATGGTAGCTCGAGCCTGCCGTTATCTTGTCCGCGTGTTCGAGTCGTTCAGGATGATGAAGATGAATGGTGATGGAAATGTGTATCCTTGTGCATTGAAATTATGGCTGGCTTACGTGTAGAGCGACTAGATGCCCATATGTTTCTAACGCTATAACTCTTGTCCAAGTGATGAAGACTGGCTTGGAAACTTGAGCTCGTCATGGTTACATTGTTATTGTGTTACAATACGTGCCTCTTTTCAGAATATGTTTCATATGTAATGCGAGGCTTCAGCATCATGGTTTAGCACCGTGGTGGCAGCCAAGCCTCTAATGACAATCTTGGACCTCACCTTGGCCTACGCAAATATTTGCTTCTTGTTTCACTCTTTGGACTGAGCTAGCTTTACACCTGCTATTTGGCCTGCACCATCGTCCCTGGCTGCCAGTTACATTTTGTGCCCCCCCCCCCTGGCAGGCTGCAGGGTCTAGGATAGCGAGGGTGTAACGTAGACATGTTGTGGGCACCCTCAGTGCATTTTCAGGACCAGCCATGACCTGGCCATGCCTTCTTTCTTAGCACATTGAACATGACTTGTCAGAGTGCTTTTTGGTCACTCGTGTAACGACCCCCCTACATTCATAAATCGTAAACAATTATATAATGAGCATAATGTGCAGTTCTTGGACGTTTGGAATCATGGCATGGCTAACGTGATGACTGACTAGCTAGACCTTTTCAGTGGTTTTCCATTTGCGGGTATTTCCTCGTAAATGGTGGGAGAGCGATCGCAGCAATGGTGCTCACCACTAGACACTCCCGGCCAGTTAGGCTAGAAACACACGCCCTGATCAAGCATGCTGTTTCCGGCCCCACCGTCTGGGTCATCTAGTCGCTCCACACGTAAGCCAGCCATAATTTCAATGCACAAGGATACACATTTCCATCACCATTCATCTTCATCATCCTGAACGACTCGAAAACGCGGAAAAGATAACGGCAGGCTCGAGCTACCATGGTCCGGATTCTCCCGATTTCTGGCCTGCGCTGGTTGTCTCTTTGATATAATGAGCATATTTCATGGATGTAAAGCATTTCAAATCTTGAGCATATCATAAAAGTTAATGGTTCCATACCGTACCCATGGATGTGTTGACGTGTGTGAGTTATTACAAATGGTATCCATCTTTAAAATGTCCTCATTTGAGGACATTTTCTTGCAGTGATTAGACATCAAGGTTCTAGAT